>CAWUFQ010000573.1:0-63113 GCA_963921405.1 Cepaea hortensis
GCTGAAACTCAGTCTTCTATACTTAGAGAGCTGAAACTCACTCTTATATACTTAGAGAGTTGAAACTCAGCCTTCTATACTTAGCTGAAATTCAGTTTTCTATACTTAGAGAGCTGAAACTCAGTCTTCTATACTTAGAGAGATGAAACTCAGTCTTCTATACTTAGAGAGCCTAACTCATGTCTTCTATACTTGGAGAGTTAAAACATCACTTTCTATACTTAGCTGAAACTCAGTCTTCTATTCTTGGAAAGTTAAAACTCACTCTTATATACTTAGCTTAAACTCAGTCTTCTATTCTTGCAGAGCTAAAACTCACTCTTATATACTTAGAGAGCCTAAACTCATGCCTTCTCTACTTGGAGAGCTCAAACTTAGTCTTCTATACTTAGAAAGCTGAAACTCAGTCTTCTATACTTAGAGAGCTGAAACTCATGCCTTCTATACTCGGAGAGCTAAAACATCACTCTTATATACTTAGAGAGCTGAAACTCAGTCTTCTATACTTAGCTGAACCTCAGTCTTTGTCACAAAATGAAACCGTGCGTTTACCCAGCTAATTGTTAGGGAGGATGTTTTGATTAACCGGACTATCTGCTAAGCAACAAGGGTTTCAACGAATACAGAGAAAACATTCATAGTTGTGGCTACACGTGTTTCCAAAACAGGTCGGGCAGAAATAACAGTTGTACTTGTACATCTGGTTGACGGATTGGCCACTGTCGGAAGTGCGGGAGCCGAATCCCGACATCGCCTTGACAAGGTTGTCAACATTTGAATACAAATGGAAGCCGTGGGGTCAGCCCATATACACATTTGGTGGTGAGTGAGGAGGAAGTGAGTGCGCTGAATCATACATCGTTTTGACAAGTCAGATGGAAAACGGAAGTACTCAGCAAGGAAGTAAACAGTCCATATGTCATATAGTTTCCGGACATCACTCAGAGGGGCAGATTGCTACTGACAGCTTGTTGAGGAAAACTCTTTGTTGGAACTCGACAGCAACTCGCTGGCTTGTTTTGAGAATCTAAACTATTACTGACAACTTTGACAGGACTTAAGCCAGGAAAATAGTTTCCTGACAATGGATGATATGCGCAAATAACACCTGCAGGACGTCACCCATATCACGTGACCAATTTTAGGAGTTTGCCATATAAACCCGAGTTGGGATCAACTAGGGGGGAGTTGACCAAGAACCGTGGATTATGATGGACGTGTTTGTGGGAGAGCTCTACAGTGTTAGATTAATTTAACATTAACTAGCATGTGCCGTTATGGCAAAGTGTAGTAGCCATCCCGGGAATGAGGCGGTTTTTACATAAGGTAGTCAATATAGTCTATTAGTTCTAATTAATATAGACTGTGGCCTTGTTAAACTATAGTGTGATGATTAGCACTGTTAGTGGAAACTAGTTAGAGTAAGAATAGTGATATTAACTCTGCTAGTTAAGAATAGATTAGTGAAGTGTTTATAAGCTTTACTAGTGGAGAATTGAGTAATGAAGGATAATTGGGATCTTCCCGTAGGTGTCCCTGGTGGGCGGGGTTCCGCATTCTGTTTGCTGATTTTTTTTGTCTTGGCCTGATGATAACCTATGTGGTCAGTTCATCTGTCCCTGATGGGTACATTATATTTTCTGAGCGAGGCCGATGCCCACGATCATCTAATAGAGATCAGTGAAGGGGAGGCTATCACCAGTTGTATGATTTATTTTACAGGTTCCTCTGGTTGGAATGAAGAACCCGGAACAACTAAAAAATCCGATCCCGGATAAAGTATGATGTGGAGAGATGGGCCAGCAACTTTCGCAACGGAAGAAGTTAAGACACATTGCTCGGTGGAGTCTAATGGTATATGTATCCTACAAGAGTGAATACCAATCGTTAACACACCTGAAGTGATGGAGGTTCAGCCCACGTGGAACTAGATCAGTAGGAACTGATGTTCACATTAGATGAAACCAAACATTGAAGTGTAGTTGTGCCACTTATCAAGGAAATCAGAACTTTCAGACTATATCTAGTGAATAAAGCAAGCCATTTTATTCTAGATACAATAACTGTTTAATAGTGAGAACTAGTGAACATTTATCAAGAGACAAAAAGTCTTGTTCATAGGACAGTGTTCCATGTTTGTTTTCACCGCGCCGGAATTATGAAGCCGGAGTTTCTATAAACTGTTAGGAACAGTTGTGTTAGGAACAATAACAGTTTTTTTCCACGGATTATATATTTACATGGGATTCAGATCTCATGGTCATCAGAGTTCCTGGAGGAGGACATGTCTGGAGAGAAGGATACGACTTCGGTGAGGTTTTTCGTACTGACTCGAATGATGTCGTGTGATCCTTGCCATGATGTGTACACTATGATCCTGAACTTTGAAGGCTGACATACACATTTATGTTATAATACACGACACACTTTTTTCTTCGCATACACGTCTCATATACGTTACACTTTTCTTTTAATAAATTAGTCTTTATTAATTTTTAGAAGCAATAGTTGTTGAGTATGTTGCGTTGGGGAAGTATGAGAAGGGGGGCATAGTACGACAGTGAGAGAGTGATAGGAAAAGGTGTCCATAGGCTGATGGAGTGTGTTGGACGGAAGCTGGTGGATTCTCCAGAATATTGAGAGGAAAAAAAAATATTATAATGTGGGTGTCGACTCTCTTCACTCCAGGGACGACACTTTAAAGGAGGACACGACATTATTGGGGGCTCGATAACGGGATCTTTGGACAGCGGGATCTCTCGTAAACGGAATCTTTAGACAGCGGGATCTCCCGTAAACGGAATCCTTTGACAGCGAGATCTCCTGCAAGCAGGAACCTTCGACAGTGGGATCTTCTGACGGCGGGGTCTTTTGACACGGGATCCTTAGTTATAAGAGGGAGATATCATTTTGGAGAATCCAGCTAGAGTGAATGTGGATAGGGGTTAGGACTAATATCTTACCTGTTCACACTTCACACGTCTGCATAGGTCTGTGGTCCTGATTTTACTCTTGTCACTGAGTGAATGTGCTGTGTGTAGTAATATCTAGATTTATAGTACTTGTTCATATATCTGTATAGTAATTTGCAGTTATATTGTACTAGACCTGCTAGCTTACCTCTCTGTATAATGGCCACCCCTAAACTAACCACGTTAGAATTAAAGGCAAAGGGGGAGGACATGGGATTGGGGGGGGGTCTGCTCTAACGGATTACATACAGGAAGTGGAGAGAGAGTATCGTCAAGCAGAAAGGGAAGAGCGAAAGGCCGAGTTGGAATTGAGAAGGGAAGCTGAGCAAGCAACTAAGAAATTGGAAGCTGAGCAAGCAGCTAGGAAATTGGAAGCTGAACAAGCAGCTAGGAAATTAGAAGCTGAACAGGAAGCACAGAAGAGGGAGCACGAGTACCGGATGCGGGAACTCGAGCTCAAGAGTCAATCTAATGGAGAAACTGAGGGAGCAGTTGGAGGTTCCTCCATCCCAGGATCAACACCAGTAGGTGGACATGGGTACCATGCCATGAAGTTTCCTTTGGCGGTCTACGAGGAGGACAAAGAGAAGATTGACCAATACCTTCAACGCTTCGAGGCTATGTCAGTTGCTATGGGTCTGGAGCGTAACAAATGGAATCTTAAGCTATCCCAGGGTTTACGCGGGACCGGTTACGAGGTTTATACTCGCCTGCCACCAGGACATGAGAACAATTATGATGAGTTAAAGACGGCTCTGCTGAAGCGATTCGAGGTTACGTCACATACCTACCGGAAAAAATTTCGAGCAGCGAAACGAGAACCGGGGGAGTTGTTTGCCGCCTACAGTTTGCGTCTAAAATCTTATCTCCACAAGTGGATGGATTTGGCTGGGTTCGCACATGACTATGAGAGTCTGGAAGAGCTCATGGTGGTCGACCAGCTGGAGAAGCAAATGTCTAAACCTCTCAGGACGTTCCTGGGAGAACAAGGAGCAGAACGTATTGACCTCGTGACTAAATTAGCAGAACGGTTCGTCGAGGTACATGGGGAGGCAGGGGAGAACCTTTCCACCAACTCCAAAAGTCAAGAGAAACATGACAAGAAGAAAGCCAAAAACACAGGAACAAAAAAGTGGGAACCTTATGTGCAAAAATCAGAGGATAGTTCAGAGAAGAAGAAGGAGGGAAGCAAGAGCACTTCAAGCTCTACACCTAAACGACCATGGTCGGAGAAGTGGTGTTCAATTTGTAAGTCACCCTCTCACAATACGAGGGACTGCAAATCGAAGGCTAAGAACCCTCACTTTGCAGCATGGCAAGTGACTTCCAAGGAGGTCGTCACGGAAAATGCCAAGGTCAACAAAGAAGCTCGCCACCAGGAGAGCTCACTCAAGTCTGGCAATAGAAAATCTAGGACAGGGAAATGGTGCAACCAATGCCAGTCGAATACGCACAATGCTATTGACTGCAGGGGAAAGTCAGGAGACACTCAATTCGTCGTGTGCCCCGGGAAACCTAAGGTGGAGCCCACCGAACAGGTCGAGGCCGAGGAAGAGACTCCAGACCAGGAAAAACCACCTGTAGTGGAATTGGTAGAGGTTAACGGTCGTCAAGTGGAGTGTTTATACGACACAGGACTGGACGGGGAGGCCGTGATTTCTGCGGATCTGGTGCATCCAGAACAATTCACAGGTGAAACCTTGGATATACAGCCTGCACAGAAGAGTGCTGTAACCATGAAGTTGCCCATTGCTAATGTGGAGATTCGGTCAAGGTACGTCACCGGCACCATCAAGGCCGCTGTATTGACCGATCCCATTTTTCCAGTCATCCTAGGTTGCCGGTATGTCTTTCTGGGAATGCCCAGGGAGCCAATCCATATGGGAGCAATGCAGACTCGCTCTCAGACGAAAACGGAAGAGGCAGACGCAATTGTGACTAACCCAATGCCGGGGGAGCTACGAACTGCCCAGAGTGAGGATGATACTTTACGTCCTTGCTACAAAAAGCTGCAGAAAAGTGCTGATCCACCAGGACGGGGGCAGTACTACATGAAGAATAGGATACTCTACAGGAGAGCAGGAAGGGGAGACAACCTATACGGTCAGTTGGTCGTCCCGAAAGCTCACCGGTCCCAGATTCTTCATATGGGGCATACCATCTCCTTTAGTGGACACATGGGTATTGCCGCCACCATGCAGCGGATTTCCTGCCACTACTATTGGCCGGGAATGACAGATGATGTGCGTCGGTATGTGAAGTCATGCCCTGAGTGCCAGAGGGTGGCACCGAAACACTGGACAGCACCGGTGGTGTTGGGTGAGATGCCCATCATGAACTCTCCTTTCGAGAGGGTAGCCATCGATATCGTGGGTCCACTTCCCAGGACTAGGAAGAGGAACATGTATATACTCACAATGGTGGATTGCTGTACAATGTGGGGTGAGGCGATACCGTTGACCATGATTGACTCGAAAAGAGTGGCGGACGCACTGATGGAGGCCTTTACCAGATTAGGCTTTCCGGATCAAATTCTGACGGATAATGGATCTCAGTTTTGTGGAAAACTCATGGAGGAGGTATTTAGGGTGTTTCACTCTAACCACATACATACCAGCCCTTACCACCCTCAAGCCAATGGACAAGTAGAGCGTTTCAACGGCACGTTGATGACAATGCTCAGGAAATTAGCGCAGGAAAAACCTGATAGGTGGGATGAATATATCCCAGCAGCACTCTTTGCCTATCGGGAGGTTCCTCATGGCTCAACAGGACTACCACCCGCTACGTTGCTGTTTGGTCGTCCAATCAAAGGACCGTTGGAAGCCATGTTGAGGAGTTGGACTGAAGAGGGGACGTCAGAAGAAGTGATCTCATCCTATAAATACGTGGAGGAACTGAAAGAAAAACTCCACAAGGGATGGACTCTGGCAAATCAAAACTTGAAAAAGGCCAGGAAAAGACATGCGGCTTACTACAACCGTAGGTCTAAAGAAAGATCTCTAGAGGTGGGAGACAAAGTCTTGTTGCTACTCCCAACGGGAAACAACAAACTGGAGATAGGTTGGCAAGGACCATTTCCCGTGGAAAGGGTGATATCCAGAACCAACTATCAAATCCGGATCCGGGGAAAGTCGAAGATTTTCCATATCAATCTCTTGCGGAAATACGAAGAGAGACCCGGAGACAAGGCAGCGCACCTCATGGCAATGGCTGTTGCAGTGGAGACAGAAGTGGGAACCAGCGAGGGCAGGGAATATCCCTTGGTATACCAGGAAACCTATAGGGATGTGAAAGTGAACCCTGATCTGACCTCCCAGGAGAGGGAAAGGATAACCCAGGTTCTCAAGTCTCATAAGGAGATACTGACTGATAAACCAGGACGAACGAGGTTGGTTGAGTTCGAGATGACTTTGACCACACAGGAGCCTGTTCGCCAAAAGGTTTACCCAGTGCCATTCTCTAAAGAAAAGGCCCTGGGGGAGGAAATACAAAAATTGCTGGAGGATGACGTGATTGCACCATCCACATCCCCATACAATGCGGGGGTAGTTTTGTTACGCAAACCAAGTGGAGAACACCGGTTGTGTATAGATTACCGACTTCTGAACAGTCATACACAGTTTCAGGTGGAACCTTTGCCGAATCCAACTCAGTTATTCGCTAGGCTCCATAAGGCTCGGTACTTTTCAAAGGTGGATCTGAGTCGGGGGTATTATCAGATACCAGTCAAACCGGAGATTCGACCACTGTTAGCTTTCAGTACACCCAGTGGACACTACGAATTCAAGGTCATGCCCTTTGGACTCAGCAATGCACCTAGTGTGTTTACACGCATGATGAGGACTTTACTAGATCCGTTACAGGATCCGTCCATCATCTCATTCATGGATGATATTCTGATTTCCAGTGACAGCTTGGATGACCACTTACAATCCTTGGAGAGAGTGTTTAATAGACTCAAGGAAGCAGGGCTTACTGCTCGTCCAACCAAGTGCATGATTGGTTACCAGACTCTGGAATTTCTAGGTCACACCATCACTCCAGGACACATTGTTCCAGAAGAGAAGAACCTGGAGAAAATCAGAAATGCACCAAGGCCAAAAACGAAGAAGGATGTGCGATCTTTTCTCTCGTTGTGTGGGTTCTATCACAAATTTATCCCACATTTCACTGAACTGGGAGCTCCGTTGACGGAAACCTTGAAAAAGGGATTCCCGGACCAAATCATTTGGACACCAGAATGTGAGAATGCCTATAGTCAGTTAAAGGAGGCCTTGGTCAGCAAACCTGTATTACAGCTCCCTGACCTTTCCAAACAATTTGTGTTGAGAACAGATGCGAGTGCGATTGGAATTGGAGCCGCTTTGTTACAGGAAGGAAAAGACGATGCTTCGGTTTTGAAACCTGTGGCATACGCAAGTAAGAAACTTCTACAGGCGGAGAGGAATTATTCAACCGTCGAGAGAGAGTGCTTGTCCCTCGTATGGGCAGTGCAAAAATTTCAGCCATATTTGTATGGAGTTAAGTTTCGGGTCCAGTCGGATCATCAGCCCCTGATGTTCCTGGCTACTTCTCAGAAGCTCAACGCCCGTTTGATGCGGTGGTCGTTGTTACTTCAACCTTATAATTTCACAGTGGAGTACATTCCTGGGAAGGAAAATGTTGGAGCGGATTTCTTATCAAGACACCCAGCTCCTGAAGAAGAAGAATGAATCATCTGGATTAAACTCACGGTGGAGAAGAGTGAGATGGACTACTCTCTTAAGAGGGGGCCTATGTCACAAAATGAAACCGTGCGTTTACCCAGCTAATTGTTAGGGAGGATGTTTTGATTAACCGGACTATCTGCTAAGCAACAAGGGTTTCAACGAATACAGAGAAAACATTCATAGTTGTGGCTACACGTGTTTCCAAAACAGGTCGGGCAGAAATAACAGTTGTACTTGTACATCTGGTTGACGGATTGGCCACTGTCGGAAGTGCGGGAGCCGAATCCCGACATCGCCTTGACAAGGTTGTCAACATTTGAATACAAATGGAAGCCGTGGGGTCAGCCCATATACACATTTGGTGGTGAGTGAGGAGGAAGTGAGTGCGCTGAATCATACATCGTTTTGACAAGTCAGATGGAAAACGGAAGTACTCAGCAAGGAAGTAAACAGTCCATATGTCATATAGTTTCCGGACATCACTCAGAGGGGCAGATTGCTACTGACAGCTTGTTGAGGAAAACTCTTTGTTGGAACTCGACAGCAACTCGCTGGCTTGTTTTGAGAATCTAAACTATTACTGACAACTTTGACAGGACTTAAGCCAGGAAAATAGTTTCCTGACAATGGATGATATGCGCAAATAACACCTGCAGGACGTCACCCATATCACGTGACCAATTTTAGGAGTTTGCCATATAAACCCGAGTTGGGATCAACTAGGGGGGAGTTGACCAAGAACCGTGGATTATGATGGACGTGTTTGTGGGAGAGCTCTACAGTGTTAGATTAATTTAACATTAACTAGCATGTGCCGTTATGGCAAAGTGTAGTAGCCATCCCGGGAATGAGGCGGTTTTTACATAAGGTAGTCAATATAGTCTATTAGTTCTAATTAATATAGACTGTGGCCTTGTTAAACTATAGTGTGATGATTAGCACTGTTAGTGGAAACTAGTTAGAGTAAGAATAGTGATATTAACTCTGCTAGTTAAGAATAGATTAGTGAAGTGTTTATAAGCTTTACTAGTGGAGAATTGAGTAATGAAGGATAATTGGGATCTTCCCGTAGGTGTCCCTGGTGGGCGGGGTTCCGCATTCTGTTTGCTGATTTTTTTTGTCTTGGCCTGATGATAACCTATGTGGTCAGTTCATCTGTCCCTGATGGGTACATTATATTTTCTGAGCGAGGCCGATGCCCACGATCATCTAATAGAGATCAGTGAAGGGGAGGCTATCACCAGTTGTATGATTTATTTTACAGGTTCCTCTGGTTGGAATGAAGAACCCGGAACAACTAAAAAATCCGATCCCGGATAAAGTATGATGTGGAGAGATGGGCCAGCAACTTTCGCAACGGAAGAAGTTAAGACACATTGCTCGGTGGAGTCTAATGGTATATGTATCCTACAAGAGTGAATACCAATCGTTAACACACCTGAAGTGATGGAGGTTCAGCCCACGTGGAACTAGATCAGTAGGAACTGATGTTCACATTAGATGAAACCAAACATTGAAGTGTAGTTGTGCCACTTATCAAGGAAATCAGAACTTTCAGACTATATCTAGTGAATAAAGCAAGCCATTTTATTCTAGATACAATAACTGTTTAATAGTGAGAACTAGTGAACATTTATCAAGAGACAAAAAGTCTTGTTCATAGGACAGTGTTCCATGTTTGTTTTCACCGCGCCGGAATTATGAAGCCGGAGTTTCTATAAACTGTTAGGAACAGTTGTGTTAGGAACAATAACAGTTTTTTTCCACGGATTATATATTTACATGGGATTCAGATCTCATGGTCATCAGAGTTCCTGGAGGAGGACATGTCTGGAGAGAAGGATACGACTTCGGTGAGGTTTTTCGTACTGACTCGAATGATGTCGTGTGATCCTTGCCATGATGTGTACACTATGATCCTGAACTTTGAAGGCTGACATACACATTTATGTTATAATACACGACACACTTTTTTCTTCGCATACACGTCTCATATACGTTACACTTTTCTTTTAATAAATTAGTCTTTATTAATTTTTAGAAGCAATAGTTGTTGAGTATGTTGCGTTGGGGAAGTATGAGAAGGGGGGCATAGTACGACAGTGAGAGAGTGATAGGAAAAGGTGTCCATAGGCTGATGGAGTGTGTTGGACGGAAGCTGGTGGATTCTCCAGAATATTGAGAGGAAAAAAAAATATTATAATGTGGGTGTCGACTCTCTTCACTCCAGGGACGACACTTTAAAGGAGGACACGACAGTCTTCTATACTTAGAGAGCTGAAACTCACTCTTATATACTTAGAGAGCTGAAACTCAGTCTTCTATACTTAGCTGAAACTCAGTCTTCTATACTTAGAGAGTTGAAACTTAGTCTTCTATACTTAGAGAGCTGAAACTCAGTCTTTTATACTTAGAGAGCTGAAACTCAGTCCTCTACACTTAGAAAGCTGAAACTCGGTCGTCTATACTTAGAGAGCTGAAACTCAGTCTTCTATACTTAGCTGAAACTCAGTCTTCTATACTTAGAGAGTTGAAACTTAGTCTTCTATACTTAGAGAGCTGAAACTCAGTCTTTTATACTTAGAGAGCTGAAACTCAGTCCTCTACACTTAGAAAGCTGAAACTCAGTCTTCTATACTTAGAGAGCTGAAACTCAGTCTTCTATACTTAGAGAGCTGAAACTCAGTCTTCTAGAGACGTCATCAACCAATCTCGGGTCTATAATATAGAAAGGTGGAATATTAGAAAATCATCAAAATAAGATTCCAACTGACCTCACGTGTCATAGCCAGACTGAATATTGTAGTATGGACTAGTAATATATATTAATCAATCAATCAATCAATCAGGTGCTGTCTCCACAATGAAGGTTGGCTGCAATGGATCTCCAACACTGTCTGTCTCTCGCCTTGACTGTACATACAGTCAGGCTGATGTTCGTCCATCTCTTGATGTTATCTTCCCACTTGTATCGTTGTCTACCTCTTGCTCTCTTGCCCTCATCCTTGCCTTCCAGTATGGTTTTTATAAGAATATCATGTCTTTTAACGTGGCCGAAATATTTCACTTGCCTCCTCTTAATTTCTTTCATCAACTCTATTTTCATTCTCAGTGTTTCTAGAATCGCTGTATTCGATTGTTTCTGTTTCTATGAAATACTATATATTCTTCTGTGTATCCACATCTCCAGGGCCTCTATTCAACTTTCTTGTTGCTTATTCGCCGTCCTAGCTGCAGAAATACTAGACAGGAATATAAATCAGATATTTTAATTAATCTAGATTTATAAATTTTCACATACTAGAACCAGTTTACATAAAGACTGGGAATTTGAGGCGATGTTTGGACAGTTTTACATGGTCCATGGCAGACTAAGATTTAAACAACATGTGAGTTTACCCATGAGTGAAGAGTTATTGGCCCACTATTTGTATAGCTGCAAAAATGTTCTTAGAATGCCGTTGATCAAGTAGACGTAAAATACTGAAATTCTAAAAGACTTGAACATTGAAGAAAACAGTCTTATAAACAGTATTATGTCACTGAAACTGAAAACTTTAGCCAAATTAAATGTCATAGTTCCTTGGAAATACTAGTAATGGTGGAGGAACGGGCAGAGAAGATAGGCATACGACATTGCAGAAACGCTGAGAATGGACACATTCAGAGAAATTACCAGAGATGGAGAAATTGTTCCGCAGGCCGTAATGACAGCGACTTTCTGCAATGAACCTGCTACATGCTGATGATGATAAATCGAATGACAGAGTCAGAAATCGAACCCAGGATATAGAGAGCGCTGACCAGTTAGCTAGCGGATGCATAGGTTGATGATTTACACCTGTACATGGAGCAACAATGTCGCTTTTGTCCAAATTCATTTTTCAAGCCTACATTCTCTTTATATATCTACTAGCTGACCCGGCCCGGCTTCGCCCAGTCCCTGGTGGGGAGCATCTCATTTAATTCATATAAGTAGTCATATAAGTTCCCGTTCCCGACTCTCTGTCTACATATATCTTATATATATATATAATAGACGGATAGGTAGACAGACAGACAGACAGACAGACAGACAGACAAACAGACAGACAGACAGACAGACAGACATATATGTGTGGTTTCAGAATGATGTTATTTGTCAACGGATCAATGTACAACGTTAAGGAATGCAGAGGATGATCCAGACTTCAGTCCTTCACATGCTACCCTCATTCACGCTTTTAGCCTACAAATCAAACCTACACAATTGGGTGGACTGTTAGGCCACGGAGTGTGAATTCGCCTGTGTCCGTAGTGTCGTTGTGTGTAGGTGTAAGCAACATGTCCCCAACGCCCTCGCATGCTCTAATGTCAAATCATTTGAGTATTACCTGTTAGAAAGTATCAGAAATGCTCTGAGTTCACCGAAGGCTGGAGCTCGAATGCCCACAAACTACCGTTAGGTAGTTATGCCACGTACTGTATGACGTGTCAGGTCTTAGTCAGATATGACTGAGCTACCGTATAACAGTAGACGGTACTACCTGGTTTCTGTTAGCGCCGAACGTTGGGCGGCGCTTACCAAACCCGACACCCCACATTGTGCCAACGGCTTCGGGCGGAAGAGCGCAATTGGGAGGGTACAAGCCTTACCCTGGTGCGAGGAAATGCAAGCTAAAGACAAAATTGTCATGGCAGGGCAGACCAGGTCCTAAGCCTTGGTTGGCGACTGGTCTAGGATCGAAGCTCTGACAGGCGGACAGTTAGAGCATTGCTTTGCTGATCCGGCAGCTTCTGCAGCTTGTCTTGTTCCAGATGTAGGGGTGTTACCTTTCCTCTGGAGTGAACTAGGCAGGCCGAGAGAGGGATCATGCTGCATGGGCAACACATGATCTCTATATTTTAGCCCAGGCTTTGTGCTATGGAGAGGCAATAACTCCATCCCTGGTCTTAACTGGTCTCGGAATCAAAGCGAGAGGCAACTGTTACGGGTTATAAGTCCTTGTCAGTTGTGCAAAAGGCTTCCAGGCAGTGTGCAAATGATTATTGGATCAAGTTATGTGAGTCCATTCAAATCGCAAGTGATAAGGGAGACATAAGAAGCATGTATGAAGGAATAAAGAAAGCCTGTAGTCCAGTGATCAAAAGAAGTGCACCATTGAAAACCTTGACTGGAGAAGTCATCACTGATAAGAAACAGCAGATGGACAGATGGGTAGAGCACTATTTGGAGCTTTACTCAAGTGAGACCAAACTAGCGGATAATGCCCTCAACGCCATAGAGGCTCTACCAACTCTTGACCACCTGGACACACTTCCCACCATAACAGAAGTTAAGTGTGCTATAAATGAACTTGCATCTGGCAAGGCTCCAGGTAAGGATGGGATTCCAATAGAGGTTATCAGGAGTGGGCAAGACACACTCACTATACAGATCCACCAGCTAATAGAGCTATGCTGGCGTGAAGGACAAGTCCCACAGGATTTCAAAGATTCAAGCATCATAACACTGTACAAGAACAAGGGCGATCGGAGCGACTGCAACAACTATAGGGGTATCTCACTTCTGTGTATTGTTGGAAAAGTATTTGCCAGAATTGTTCTGCGCAGACTTCAAGTCCTAGGAGATCAAGTCTACCCCGAATCACAGTGTGGCTTTCGACAGAACCGGTCTACCACTGATATGATATTCTCATTGCGACAAATGCAAGAAAAATGCCGTGAACAGAATCAACCACTGTTTATTGCCTTCATCGACCTCACAAAGGCATTTGATTTGGTCAGTCGTGAGGGTCTGTTCAAGGCACTAAAGAAGATTGGCTGCCCACCAACTCTTCTGTCCATTGTGGAATCGTTCCACACAGGCATGAAGGGTATAATCAAGTTTGATGGTGCAACTTCTGAAGAATTTGAAATCAAGAGTGGAGTTAAGCAAGGTTGTGTACTAGCTCCCACCCTCTTTGGAATATACTTTTCACTTCTACTGAAATATGCATTTCGTGATCAGGATGGTGGTATATACATTCACTCACGCTCAGATGGCGGTCTCTACAATGCTCAGAGATTGAAGGCTAAGACCAAAATTAGGAGGGTACTGATCAGAGAGTTGCTTTTTGCAGATGATGCTGCAGTTACGACCCACTCTGAGGAAGAATTGCAATGTCTACTATCTGCATTCTCCAATGCTTGTTCTGAATTTGGTTTAACAATTAGCAAAAAGAAGACACAGATTATGTCACAAGGTGCACATGGGGTACCATCAATCTTTATTGACGACGCCGAACTAGAGATAGTAGACCATTTTACATATCTAGGATCGGTGGTAAATAGCAAATTATCCCTAGATCAGGAAATCAACATCCGGATTGGTAAGGCAGCAACAACAATGAACAGGTTAAGAAAAAGAGTCTGGGAGAACAGGAAGCTTACTGCCAAAACAAAAGTCCTTGTCTATCAAGCCTGTGTCCTTAGTACTCTTCTCTATGGCAGTGAAACCTGGACAACTTACTCACACCAAGAGAACAATTTAAACAGCCATCAAGCCTGTGTCCTTAGTACTCTTCTCTATGGCAGTGAAACCTGGACAACTTACTCACACCAAGAGAACAATTTAAACAGCTTTCAAATGCGGTGTCTGCGAAGAATTCTTGGTATTAAGTGGCAAGACAAAATCACAAATACTGAAGTATTGGAAAGATCAGGTTGTGTGACAGTTTATTCCATGCTCAGTCTTCGTAGACTTAGATGGATAGGACATCTTAGGCGGATGGATGATGGTAGAATACCAAAGGATATCTTTTTTGGTGAATTACAGATGGGTAAGAGATCTCAGGGTCGGCCTCTACTACGATACAAAGATGTGTGTAAGCGGGACATGATTGATACAGGCATTGATAATGCACATTGGGAGCAAGTCGCCGCTGAACGTGTTGCATGGAGGGCAAATATCAGAAATGGAATAAAGTCAAAGGAGAAAATTATTGCAGAAAAGTCACACACCAAGCGTTTGAGACGTAAGATGGTGCATGATGGTGGAAATGACCACGTGTTCACATGCACCCACTGTGAACGGACATTTACAGCGCAAATTGGCCTTATCAGTCACACTCGCTACCGCCATAGTTAAAAGTTATTATGCCTTTTTAAAGCACAAACTATCGTCTGTCAAGACGGCAAGGTGCCAATGTGTGTGTATGACGTGGCATTTGTTTATTCTCGGTGCTCCATTGTGCAGCGAAAAGGTGGGGAGAATCTCATTTAATTCATATTTTCTTGGCCCTTATAAAAGGCCAGATAAAAATTATTACATGTACAAATAAATTTACGGTAGATAACTTCTTCAATTAAGCACCAAAAGATGAGTCATATAAGTTCTCGTTCCTGTTACCGACTATCTGTCTGTCTGTCTGTCTGCTTGTCTGACTGTCTGTCTGTCTGTCTGTCAAATAGACCCATCCCTCTGTCTCTCCCTCGTCTATCCCTCCCTCCCTCCCTGTCTATCTGTCTGCCTACCCGTCCCTCCGTCTCTCCATCCCTCCCTCCCTCCCTCCCTCCCTGTCTGTATGTCTGTCTGTTTGTCTATCTATCTATCTCTGTCTGTCTGTCTGTCTGTCTGTCTGTCTAATAGACCCATCCCTCCGTCTATCCCTCCCTCCCTCCCTGTCTTTTTGTCTATCTATCTATCTATCTATCTATCTATCTATCTATCTATCTATCTATCTATCTATCTATCTATCTATCTATCTATCTATCTGTCTGTCTGTCTGTCTGTCTGTCTGTCTGTCTGTCTGACCCGGCCCGGGTTCGCCCAGTCCCTGGTGTGGAGCATCTCATTTAATTCTGAGTAGGTAAGAATCCGCTCTGCCTTCAAAATGTTGACGTGAAGATTTTCTTCCTGCAGCTGCTTCTGTATTTGTTGATCAGTAAGCTCCATTTTTAGCCGCTTGACCACCCATCTGACTGTGTTTGAATCAGTGTTTCTGATTCTGGTGTCTTGGTCCTCCTTCCTCTCACAAGTTTTTGTGTTCGTCTGTGGGTAGTCGTCGCTCTTCTTATTGGTAGTTTCATTGACTGTAGGTTCAGATACTTTATTACAGCTTGCATGCAGACTCTCCAAAGGCAGGTTCGTCTTCTTGATAGTCTGGTCGGTTTTCTCACTATGCATCTTGGAAGCTGCTTGTTTCTTTGTGCTATTACGACGTGCCATTTTCCCCCCGTATCAGACTGCTTGAAATGTGTAAGGCGTCTTGGCTTGATAGCGATGAGAAGTGCTGTCAAGCGAATCGTGTCGATATGATGGCGGAAAACACTAAACATGCGATGATTCCGATTCCATTTCAAAAACAAAAATTCCAAATTCGTCCTCGTCTAACCTGCTTCATCAGCTGTGGTTATTGTTGAGGTCCGTGGTTGTGTTGATTGTTGGTCCTATTTCCTATTGGTTTTAATTTGTTCCGCTCTGTTCGTCGGATAGATTTGTTTTGTGCTGGTCCTGTTTAAAGACCGGTCCTTGGTTTGGCCTACTGGGGCCCTTATTCTCTCGTTTGTAGGCTTTTCTCTGTTAGCCCTGCTAAGTGCTTGTCGCTTCTTGTGTTATTCTCATCGGGGCTAGTCCCGGTCATGTCTAGTCCTCATAAGGACTTGTTGTAGGCAAGGGCAGAGCATTTAATTGCAAGTCTCAAGTTGTCCCCCCCCCCCCCCCCCGGTCAGCGTTACGAACGCCTTTACGCTTGTGAGTTTTGGCGGTTTTCTTCATCGCGTGTGGGTGTGGCGTGGCAACAAGATGACCAGGTCTCCCTGTCTTCCTAGTTCAGGTGCTCTACCGGAAGAGCCAACCCACCTTCCTGCCATTCACTCCGCCAGTTTTTTTTTTTTTTTTTTTTTTTTTTATTTTTTTTTTTTTAAACATATATAAACATGCACAAATACAAACAAACACACATATACATGTATACACAGTTTAGGGAGGGTGATATTGTTCAACATCTTTTAGATAACTTCTTAAGTATAGAAAGATGAGTTACAATGTTATGCATTATGCATTATTTTTATGTAAACTTTGAAAATGTCTAAAAGATTGTATCATTATTTATTATAACTCATATGCCGGTACATAACTATAGACAAAGAGTTTATAAATCATTGAAAACAATACAACAATATGACTATAAGTTATACAACAATGTTATTAAAAGTTATGCCCCTTGAAATAACTTTTTCTAGAGTTAAGTCCCTTAGCTAATGTGTAGTCACGTCATTTTCTTCCCTTTCCCTAGCGTTTTGGTTCGGGGATTCTTTCATCATCATCATCATATATTTACGTACGTATTTTGGGAGGGGGAGGAGGGAGGAGGAGGAAGAAGGAAAAAAACTATGACAGTTGACAGCTCTGGAATGAAAGTAAGGCGTGTAGAAAATTTCATCTCAATCGGATGGGCCGTTAGCGAAAAAATAAAGGACATACATATTTACATACATACATATTTACATACATACACTTTGATTTATATATATAGATGACAATAAAGGGATTCGTTCAAAGTATACAATATCTTCCATGACACATTTGCTGCGATACAGAGGCTTGCAGTACCAATGACCCAAGACCAGATAAAATCGTAACGCAGTTAGCGACATGTTGCTTAGCTCGGATAGATTCAGAGATCGTGTAGCAAGGCCTCTATTGAATATGGATCTCATCTCGTCGTACCAACAATTCCTCGTTTTCTTGTCATGTCTCATGCCTCGGTCACCCTCATGCATAAGATGTCCTCAATGTCCCATGTCTATCTTCGCACCGTCCGACAACTGCCTATCCCTGTCCACCAAGTACCCAGACCTTCCATCATTATTCTCCACCAAGCCACTATGACTCCCAACATCACCAAAGGACTTCAGGCTCCCACACATGACACTTGTCTACGAGCCAACCCTCTTTCATGCTCAGATCACGCTGAATGCCCTTGCTTCTCTTGGTCGCCGGCACTCAACGAACACTTTTATAACATCACAGGATTAGGGGATATTACTAGATAAAAGGTGGCATATACACCAGCTGGATTCCATGTAGACTTAGGACAGTCAAATGATTCTTCTTCTTCTTCTTCTTCTTCTTCTTCTTCTTCTTCTTCTTCTTCTTCTTCTTCTTCTTCTTCTTCTTCTTCTTCTTCTTCTTCTTCTTCTTCTTCTTCTTCTTCTTCTTCTTCTTTGCTCCTCCCCGCCTTCTTCTTCTTCTTCTTCTTCTTCTTCTTCTTCTTCTTCTTCTTCTTCTTCTTCTTCTTCTTCTTCTTCTTCTTCTTCTTCTTCTTCTTCTTCTTCTTCTTCTTCTTCTTCCTCCTCCTCCTCCTCCTCCTTCTCCTCCTCCTCCTCCTCCTCCTCCTCCTCCTCCTCCTCCTCCTCCTCCTCCTCCTCCTCCACCTTCATCTTCCTCTTAAGTAATATATCACTCTTATAAAGTATGGATTCTTCTTCTTCTTCTTCTTCTTCTTCTTCTTTTTCTTCTTCTTCTTCTTCTTCTTCTTCTTCTTCTTCTTCTTCTTCTTCTTCTTCTTCTTCTTCTTCTTCTTCTTCTTCTTCTTCTTCTTCTTCCTCCTCCTCCTCCTCCTCCTTCTCCTCCTTCTCCTCCTTCTCCTCCTCCTCCTCCTCCTCCTCCTCCTCCTCCTCCTCCTCCTCCTCCTCCTCCACCTTCATCTTCCTCTTAAGTAATCTATCACTCTTATAAAGTATGGATTCTGTTTTCAATTCTCTCACTTCTCTGTATGTATGCATGCATGCATGTATGTATGTATGTATGTATGTATGTATGTATGTATGTATGTATGTATGTATGTATGTATGTATGTATGTATGTATGTATGTATGTATGTATGTATGTATGTATGTATGTATGTATGTATGTATGTATGTATGTATGTATGTATGTATGTATGTATGTATGTATGTATGTATGTATGCATGCATGCATGTATGTATCTATGTATGTATGTATGTATCCTAGATTGTCATGAATCCAAAATTCTACAGAACAAGTTTTTCATTATTTGTCCGCTTTGATTAGTAGTGCACCATTGATCAAGTCAGCCGAGGTGTGTCTGTCTAGATAGCCTGTAGTCACCCAGGAATCTGTCACTGTGTGTACATTGCTGGATTGTCACAATTGATGTGTTTATCTAACAGGTGATATAATTCACATATATGTTAGACAGTTTGTTGACAGATTTAAGTCTTTGCTGTACAACTTATCAAGGTGACCTAGACCTTCGGCCACGGGCCGAAGGTCAATAGAATTATCTTATCATGCGGGCGTTGTCACTAATCATTGAATAGTGTATGTTTGAAATATATATATCATAGCATGTAAAGTAAAGTAAAGTAAAGTAAAGTAGAGTAGAGTAAAGTAAAGTAAAGTAAAGTAAATAAAGCATGGTAAAGTAAAGTAGAGTAAAGTAAAGTAAAGTAAAGTAAAGTAAAGTAAAGTAAAGTAAATAAGGCATGGTAAAGTAAAGTAACGTAAAGTAGTGTAAAGTAAAGTAAAGTAAAGTAAAGCATGGTAAAGCATGGTAAAGTAAAGTAATGTAAAGTAAAGTAAATGAAATAAGGCATGGTAAAGTAAAGTAAAGTAAGGTAAAGTAAAGTAAAGTAAAGCATGGCAAAAAGTAAAGTAATGTAAAGTAAATAAAATAAGGCATGATAAAGTAAAGTAAAGTAAAATACAGTAAAGTAAAGTAAAGTAAAGTAAAGTAAACCATGGCAAAGTAAAGTAATGTAAAGTAAAGTAAAGATAATAAGGCATGGTAAAGTAAAGTAAAGTAAAGTAAAGTAAAGTAAAGTAAAGTGAAGCAAAGCAAAGTAATGTAAAGTAAAGTAAATAAAATAAGGCATGGGAAAGTAAAGTAAAGTAAAGTAAACCATGGCAAAGTAAAGTAATGTAAAGTAAAGTAAAGATAATAATACATGGTAAAGTAAAATAAAGTAAAGTAAGTAAAGTAAAGTAAAGTTCGCTTGATCACACCCTTGAAGCCCATTGGATGCATGGTTCCAGCCACACATGTGTATGGACTTACTGTGGTACTCGGTGCATGACGTGGTCAGTGCCACGCCAGTCGTCTTTACTTCCCAGAACATTTCCAGGTACCTATGTTAGACAGAGATCACGAGAAGAAAGCAAACAAATGATAACCCGATCATCCGCAGTGAGATCTGACTTCAAGAGGCAGAATCTTACACAGCTTTAGGTAGCAGGGCAGACAAAGAGGGAGAAACAAACAGTGATTATAAACTAAAACTACACGACTTGTTATAACACTAACCAATCTGTACCAGTCAATAGAAATTAAACACTAGACTTGACATGTTTATCTCTAACGTGATCCTAGCACGACTGTGTGGATCAGAAACATGGTAAACAGCTACAACGTTTACAAATAAACATAAACTACAAACATTCTTAACTGGTGACTGCGTAAAATATAAGGATTAAACTGGTGTGGCTGGATCGCCAATGAGGAGCTCATGGAGAGAACTAAACAGATGCCAGTGAATCAATTGAGGAAGAAAAGACGCTGGTACTAATTAAACATGTATTAAAATAAACTCCGAGAAGAGTACAACAGGTAAGGTCTTTGCATGGAACCCTCTGCCATGTCACGAAAAGAGCTATGATAAGATCTATTGAAGGGAGACGATGGTGATAAGAGAAACATACGAGTTCAGACAAAACATACTGAATAATTGTCACCGGGAATAATGAATAATGAAATGACACAAAGAAGTGTGCACTCTAAATAAACAGAGCAGTAAAAGAACGGTTACAAATGACGTCACTCGAGCAGAGATCATGGTACCAGACGCATGGCTCTGAATTATGAGTTCGGCAATGGCAAACTATATATTGCCGCCGAGATGTTAGTTGTGATAGTTGTAGTATTAATGTGAATTAGTTTAGTGATAGTATGTTTGTGTGACCATGTGCAGCAATATGAATCGTAAGAAGAGAAACGTCATTTTCCTGAAACAGCCGGCGTCCTATCATTACTTCCAAAGTTCGTGTGTCCTTCATCATTATCAGCGACTTCACAACATCCACATAAGTGACTGGAATTCTCTCTACTCCATGGCACCCTCAAGGCATACGAAATAGAGGAAGATCTAAAACGCTTGGAGTAGTGAATTAGAAATGTTTATTGTGGCGAGGACGGCTGTGAGTTGCATGAGATAGAAAAAGACAGGACATCTAGGAATGAGTTGATTGTGAGCTTATGCCCAAATTGGGGATCAAGGACGAAGGCCAACTGACAATGGACATTATGATGATAATGACGATGATGATGATGATGATGATGATGATGATGATGATGATGATGCTGATGATGTTGGTGGTGGTGGTGGTGGTGGTGGTGGTGATGATGATGATGATGATGAGATGATGATGATGATGATGATGATGATGATGATGATGATGATGATGATGATGATGATGATGATGATGATGATGATGATGATGATGATGATGATGATGATGATGATGATGATGATAATATGGGACGAAAAGGCCTGAAGAAGGCGGTTACAACCGAAAAGTTTGAGAGTGTTGAATACAGAGATCGCCAGAGGCAGAAAATGATGCATTAGTTGACAGAGTGGCACGAAAATAGATCAAGGATTGAACATATAAAGAACATCAGGAACTGATGTTTGTGGACAAGCGAGATCGCCCGCGCAGCACTTCGTGGCACATAATATTACAATTCGCCAGAATGATTTATAAAAGTTATTATTTACAATACTTTAAACTATGCAACCTTTCAACATCACAAATTCGGTCAAATTGCAAAGGACATACATTGCCGTATTTGTGAGATAATACAGGTCCGCGAAGGACAGTTTAAGAACCTCTGTTTCCGATATTATGTGTGGCCTAGGTCACGTGTACGCCCATTATGATGCAGGGCGAAACAACTTGAAAATATTTACTTGAGAATTGTTGCGATGAAGATACTTGTTCAGAGTTTACAGGTCAGGTTTTCAATCTGGGCGAAATAAAGCAATTGTGAGCGAGAATTTGCAGATGTATAAATGGTAAAATGGTTGCACCAGGCAACTGTAAAGGAAGATTCACAGGGATATACGTTACAGGCATGTTGAAGTAGGTAATTCTATGAGGGGATTTACAGATATAAATGGTAAACTTGTTGAAGTAAACAACTGTACTCGAGGATTCGCAGATATATAAATAGAAAACTTTTATGAAGCAGGCAATTGTAAGGAAAGATGTGCAGAAATATAAATGGTAAACTTGAAGAAGTATACAACTGTGAACTATGGTTCGTGGCGATATTTATGGCACACGAAGCCCTCAAGTTGTATTGTTAAAAAAAAGTGATATCGTTCAAACCAAAAGCCGGATCTGTACGGTCTTCTCAAAGTGCTTTATCGTTAGCCAACTACTGTAAAATATGTGTGATTTTCGTTGTCTATATTTCTAAAATAGATGTTATATTGCGAATGATATTGAAGAGACAGGGTTGGGAATGATGTAGACCAGACGGCTTTGGGAATTATGTTGAAGAGACAGTTGTGGGAATGAAGTAGAAGAGACATGTGTGTGGGAATGATGTAGAAGTGACAACAGGTGTGGGAATGATGTAGAAGGGACAACAGGTGTGGGAATGATGTAGAAGGGACAACAGGTGTGGGAATGATGTAGAAGGGATAACAGATGTGGGAATGAAGTAGAAGAGACATGTGTGTGGGAATGATGTAGAAGTGACAACAGGTGTGATAATGATGTAGAAGTGACAACAGGTGTGGGAATGATGTAGAAGGGACAACAGGTGTGGGAATGATGTAGAAGGGACAACAGGTGTGATAATGATGTAGAAGGGATAACAGGTGTGGGAATGAAGTAGAAGAGACAGGTGTGGGAATGAAGTAGAAGAGACAGGTGTGGGAATGAAATATAAAAGACAGGTGTGGGGATTAAATATAAAAGACAGGTGTGGGAATGAAATATAAGAGACAAGTGTTGGAATGATGTAGAAGAGACAGGTGTGTGAATGAAATATAAAAGACAGGTGTGGGAATGAAATATAAGAGACAGGTGTGTGAATGAAATATAAAAGACAGGTGTGGAAATAAAATATAAGAGATAAGTGTTGGAATGAAGTAGAAGAGACAGGTGTGGGAAGGATGTAGAAGGGGCAGTATGTGTGGGAATGATGTAGAAGGGACAACAGGTGTGGGAATGATGTAGAAGGGACAACAGGAGTTGGAATAAAGTAGAAGAGACAGGTGTGGGAATGAAGTAGAAGAGACAAGTGTTGGAATGATGTAGAAGAGACAGGTGTGGGAATGATGTAGAAGGTACAAGAGGTGTGGGAATGAAATATGAGACAGGTGTGGGAATGATGTAGAAGAGACATTTGTTGGAATGAAGTAGAATAGACAGGTGAGGAAATGATGTAGAAGAGACAACAGGTGTGGGAATGATGTAGAAGAGACAGCAGGTGTCGGAATGATGTAGAAGAGACAGTGTGGGACTAAAGCTGAAGGGACAGTTGTGGGAATGATCTAGAAGGGACAGTGTGGGAATAATGCTGAAGAGAAAGTTGTGGGAATGATGTAGAAGAGACAGCAGGTGTGGGAATAATGCTGAAGGGACAGTTGTGGGAATGATGTAGAAGGGACAATAATTGTGGGAATGATGTAGAAGGGACAACGTATGTGGGAATAATGTAGAAGGGACAGAAGGTGTGGGAATGATATAGAAGGGGCAACAGGTGTGAGAATGATGTAGAAAGTACAACAGGTGTGGGAATTATGCACAAGGGACAATATGTGTGTGGGAATGATGTAGAAGAGACAGTATGGAACTAATGTTGAAGGGACAGTTGTGGGAATGATGTAGGAGGGACAATAGGTGTGGGAATGATGTATAAGGGACAAAAGATGAGGGAATGATGTAGAAGATGTAAGAATACCACTTGATGGCTTTACATCATTCCCACACCTGTTATTTCATCTACATCATTCCTACACCTCTTCTTCCGTCTACATCATTTCCACACCTTTTGTTCTTTCTACATCATGATGTAGAAGGAACAATAGGTGTGGGAGTGATGTAGAAGGGACAACAGAATGATAGGAATGATGTAGAAGGGACAACTGGTGTAGGAATGATAGGAATGATGTAGAAGGGGCAACGGGTGTGGGAATGGTTTAGACGAGAAAGTGTGGGAATAACGTTGAAGGGACAGTTGTGGAAATGATGTAAAAGGGACAATAGGTGCGGGAGTGATGTAGAAGGGACAACAGATGTGGGAATGATGTACAAGTGGCAGGTGTTGGAATGAGGTAGAAGAGACAGATGTGGGAATGATGTAGAAGAGACATGTGTGGGAATGATGTAGAAGGGTCAATAGGTGTGGGAATGATGTAGAAGGGACAATAGGTGTGGGACTAATGCTTAAGGGACAATAGGTGTTGAAATGATGTAGAAGGGACAATAGGTTTGAGAATGATATAAAAGGTACAATAAGTGTGGGAATGAAGTAGAAGGGACAACAGGTGTGGGAATGATGAAGTAGGTTCAACAGGTGTGGGAATGATGCAGAAGGGACAATAAGTGTGGGAATGGTGTAGAAGGAGCAGATGTGTAAATGATGTAGAAGGGTCAACAGTTGTTGGAATTATGTAGAAGAGACAGTGTGGGAATAATGATGAAGAGACATTTCTGAGAATGATGTAGAAGGGACAACATATCTGGGAATAATGTAGAAGGGACAATAGGTGTTGTAATGATATAGAAGTGACGAGTTGAGTAGGAATGATGTAGAAGAGACCTTGTGGGAATAATGTTGAAGGGACAGTTGTGGGAATGATGTAGTAGGAAGAATAGGTATGGGAATGATGTAGAAGGGACAACAGGTGTGGGAATGATGTAGAAGAGACAACATCTACGCCATCATCATGAACATCATCACAATCATCATCATTATCACCATCATCATCCTTAACACAACCATCATGATCATCGTGATGATCTCCATGACCTTCTATAGTATCATCATTTCTATCATCATGAACATCATCACAACCAAATCATCATCATCACCATTATCATCATGTCAGCTTGCGTAGGCGTGTACGAGTAATTGAAAGTTATCTACTTGTTTTGATAGAGATTGAGAGACACAGACAACTTCTCATTGACATCAGAAAGAGGCAGTCTTCATTTCGGCCACATGTGAGAAGATACAAACTGGATTACATTTGTGACAACTGGAAAGAACTGTGAAAAGAGACATAGAGGAAGACAGCGCGAGACAGCAAACGAAGTGATACATGTTCTTGGAGATAGCAAGATGCGGAAAAGCATGATCACCCACGCCAGCCAGCAGAACATTGACGATGACATGAGACACGTTTAGCACGAATCACTTCAAACCCACTTTACGTTTTATGTAGACCAAAACCCATGGTCAATATGGCAACAGATAATACATTACTTAACCTCCTTTTAACTAATCGCGCACAAATGATGACGCAACTAGCTAGAGATTGTTGGAAGAAGAAGAGACTGTTGGGAGAAGAAGTAAAGACTGTACGGAGTGGTATTGTTGGGGGGTACGGAATGTCAGGCTTTGGCAGCACCTTTGGTAAGAATGACTCTCATGTCCTTTTCAGGACCCATCCCCCACTGGTCCAAGCCTGACACCCAGCTCACGCCTGTGGCTCCTAGTAGCTGTCAGCATGATACAGCGGCCACCCCCGGGCAACAGCTGTGAGAGGCTGGCTAAACCAGGCATGGGTAGCCGATTTGGTGTCAAACCAAGCGGTGAACTATGGTATGCCTACCCAGCATGTGAAGACAGGATTCGGCAGACTGCGCGGAAGAAATCATTCCTGGTTCAACGGGCAAGACGGCGTTTACGTGCAAAGCGTTGTGGAACGTAATGAGCACGGCAAGGCACGTAGAGCGCCCTGGTCATCCACTGCACCTGTATTCGTCTCCAGTCGTCTTGACTTGTCCTGCCACTGGATTCAGATGGACTCAGGAGAGAGAGTGAGGTCGACGAATTGCGCAACTCTTCCTCACTTTAATCCAATTCATCGCGCAAGTCATTCTTCATCCAGCGTCATATATCTCACTGAATGCTTTTGGAATTCATCATGACACCTGGGAGACTGCAGCCAGAGAGCGAAATTCGTGGCGTGCATCATTACGCAAGGGTGCAGTCACTTGTGAGGCAACCAAGACTGCAAGAGCTGTGAAGAAAAGACAAAACAGAAAAACCACTGCAGAAAATCCTCCTCCAGGAACGTCAAGCATTCTTTGTCCACATTGTCAAAGAACATTTCGAGCCAATATAGGCCTTATCTGCCATCTTAGAACGCACGGCTCCATGCTTTCAACCACACTGGATGAAATGAATGGTCATCATCATTCTTGATGGACAAACAACAACAACAACAACAACAACAACAACAACAACAACAACAAAGACTGTTGGAAGAATAAAAGACTGTTGTATGTAGAAATGGCAAACATATAGTCTATTGCATATAGTTACACAATGGGAGCGCACCAGAAATCAACAGCGTACACACTTTGGAAATGGTCTACTGCATATTGTGACACATTGTGTGGTATACGGTTGAAGCCAACAGAATACACACTATGGAAATGGTAAACATATAGTCTAACCGCATATAGTTACACAATCAGTGCGCATAAGAAACCAACAGGGTACACACGCTTCGTTAGCTGCCATGGATGACTGAGTTCGCAAGTGAAGGCTGAGAGATTACGTGAAGCCTGTTCTTAAAGTTAGTCACCTGTAAAATCGTTCAAAGATGTCGTGCATTATTTATTTTACACAGCTAGCGAAAGCTGTTGTGGCCTAGTGGTTAGAGCACTTGTCTGCCAAGTCAGTCGTCTAGGTTCAATCCCAGGTAGAGAGAGGATTATTTATTTCCGACCACTGCGACTCTTGGGTCGACATAAAAATGGGTATTAGGAAATATTCAGAATTGTCTTTGGATGAAAGGTGTCGGGGAAAGGATCTGCCACCCATCTTATGTGCCGTGGCCTAGAATATGTGACAACCCATGTCTGCTACGGGGACTACTTTTACCTTTGACATTGCTGTCAAGGTAAAATAGTGGTTTGTGCACTTGTTCGTGGAACATTGATCTCTTCAATAATAAGAAGCAATCTAATGGTAATCATATATTCAGCGACTATAGAGGATATCGGCTCTGTGGTATAGGCGTTACTGACGAGGTTCGTTGTTCCGCTTATCTGCAATCGAAACATATCTGCGACCGATTTGGCAGCAGACCGTTTCGCGCTGGGTTTTAACGTAATGGTAAAGGAGCCGGTCGTTCAGAATGCAATGGCAATCTACTGAACTTAAACTTGCCAAGACATCAACAACAGCAGTGCTGGTGTTGACAGCGATGTCCTGTAAATAGAATATAAAGCAAAACAGGTACATACAACCACTATTTAGGAGACAGGGAAGAAGCAGGAGAATCTGAGGACAAATACTATAACATCAATCTACTTCTAGTTCAGTTAAGTCCACAGTGCTGTTTATAAAGAGATTCCCCATTTGGTCAACTTGGAAAATTACGAATT
Source organism: Cepaea hortensis (assembly GCA_963921405.1). NCBI lineage: Eukaryota > Metazoa > Mollusca > Gastropoda > Stylommatophora > Helicidae > Cepaea > Cepaea hortensis. The sequence continues at coordinate 27,306 of CAWUFQ010000573.1, forward strand.
CGGTCAGCTGTGGGCAGTCGAGTGTCTAGCTACTGGCTGCTAGCTACTGAGGCACACCAATTACGTCCACAAATAATGTGACGATTAGAGAAAAGATATAAGACTTCAATACCTTCTTGTTCGCGCCATTAAAGAAACGTATTCTAGACACTAAACATACGATTGAGTGACACGGAGACGCTTTCATTACATTCACTTGCGGACAACATGTGGTTGATTGATTATGTATGCTTGTCATGGTCTGGTAAATAGACCTGTCCGGGGTTTACCTGTGTGAGGCACGCGGTACTCTTTGATGTCCTTAAACCTATGGCATTTAATGCTTTCTCTACACTTACAGACACGTAGATATAATTAGTATCAAGTGCCTGTAATATACTAAGTTAAATTACACGCCAAAGATAATTATCCACGCCTCGAGGGGTGCTACCACAAGTGCCTTTACAGAAATCTGCTGTGGCTATGAGATGTGGTAGGACAATCACATCTTGTTGGCTCAGTGCACAGAGGCTTGGGTATTCAATCTTTCCTTCTTGTAGCGAACGTCGACCACAGGCACCGAACCCTCGCCAGCGTGCCAGCATGCCATTGTCAGCGTAATTTCCTAACCGCTGCGCCAATACGATCGCCCGTGGGTTTATCATCATTACGTGCCCTGTCAGCTGGCATATGAGTTCATGTCTCTCCACATATCTCGGTGGTTAGGATGAACTCTGCTGCTGATATTCCTCCATGCCACCGTCTCAGTCCATCCAGCAACATTTCTCTTGGTCGGCCTCTGCCACTCTTCCCCTTGATCTTTCCAGTTGTCACGATGTTCTATAATGCCTCTCTTCTCAACACATGACCAAAGACAGATGTTTGCCTCTTTCTATTGTTGTAAATAATGTTCTAGTTTCATTAGCCTCTTTCAGACAATCGTACTTACTTACTCCAACAGTCCAAAGAATTCGCAACATTAGTCTCAGGAATCAAATCATTGTGGCATCCAAGTTTTTCCTAATTTGTTCATTAACATTCCAAGATTCACTGCCATACAGCAAAACATGTTCTATATAGCACTTCAGCACACTCTTTCTTACATTCAATGATAGCAACTTATCGCATAAGATACCTTTCATTTTCTGAAATGCAGATTTTGCCTGCCCTATCCTGCTATTAGTCTCTGTTTTGCATCTTCCATCTGATTTTATATTTGCCCCTAGGTGTTTAAAATTATCCACTTGGTTAAGAATTTTCCCTTCTATTTCCATTTCATTAGGTATACGGTAATGTAATGGTATATGGTAAAGATATATGGTAATGTAATGGTATATGGTAAAGGTATATGGTAATGTAATGGTATATGGTAAAGGTATAAGGTTGAGTTGAGATGAGTTGAATTGAGTTAAGAACCGACTTCACTGCACTCAGGACATTCCCATACGTGCTCCGTCCCCTCGTTCAACAGTCAGCGAAGAGTCACACTACTAATTGTTCCCACCGCTATCTTATTAAAAGTTCTCCTGGTCTTCCCTCTCAGTTTTAATTCTTCCAGAACCCCTGCCGATCCCGCGCAATCTCATTCTTTCCACATATGGGTTCTCAATCTGTTCCTCCTTCTCCACCTGGTTCCACAAGCGCACGACCACCTCCCCCCTGTCCATAGGCAAAATTCCACCAAGAGGTTCCTTCCCTGCTAGCCTATCAGACTGTTCATTCCCTCGTACACCCGCATGGCCAGGGCAAAATATCCATACAATTCTCACGATCTGTGACCTCTGAAGCGATGAGAGCCATTCCACAGGAAACATTCCTTTCTCCACCTTGCTAAGCATACTAGGTATAAGGTAAAGTAATGATATATGGTAAAGGTATATGGTAATGTAATAGTATATGGTAAAGGTATATGGTAAAGTAATGGTATATGGTAAAGGTATATGGTAATGTAATGGTATATGGTAAAGTAATGGTATATGGTAAAGTATATGGTAAAGTAATGGTATATGGTAAAGTATATGGTAAAGTAATGGTATATGGTAAAGGTATATGGTAAAGTAATGGGGCGTTTCACCTGCCTAGATGAAACTGTTCCGGGACACATTGTTGCTGCTCTGAACTTTCAAAAACTGAACTTGGCTACCCCGGTCGCCCCAGCATAAAATGTGTACCAGGATATGCCTTTGGAAGTAAAGGCGGCCGGTGAGATACCGACCACATCAGCCAACGAGTGGTGTTTATATCCACAAACACGGGTCTAGCTCCAAATGCCCGATGCTGGCCAGGTGTGTAAAAACTATCTTGGCATCTGTTGGTATGGCTTTGAATGAGAATATGCTTTCCCCTGGTCTCTGGGTAGTGAGATCGGACGCCCGTGTGTATTGTTGCGCACGTAAACAATCTCTTGGCAGTTGGAAATCGAAAAAAATAGCCTAACGGCGCTGCCCGGGCAAAATTTCGAGTTAAAAATCTACCCTAAAGTATTTCAGGATCCTCGCCGGTGCTACGGAGTTCGTGCACTGAGCTGAGTTTCTCCTGACTCAGGTTTGAGTTAGGAGAAGAATGGAGCACTTATGGATTGCACCCGTGTGCCGTGATGTTGATCCGTCGACTAAATAAGAATATGCTGCACCTTTGTCTGAGGCTTGATCTGCGTGGTATTCAGCAGCTCTTACAGACTTCTCTAGAAAAGTCTTTCTTTCTGTGCTGTATGTCGCACATACAATGTTATAGCAGACTTCTCTAGAAAAGTCTTTCTTTCTGTGCTGTATGTCGCACATACAATGTTATAGCAGACTTCTCTAGAAAAGTCTTTCTTTCTGTGCTGTATGTCGCACATACAATGTTATAGCAGACTTCTCTAGAAAAGTCTTTCTTTCTGTGCTGTATGTCGCACATACAATGTTATAGTTTACGTAATGCAACTTGAGGTATTCGTTCGCATCCTGACATTACTGTACATACTATCTCTAGCATACTAAACATGTGAGAATGAATTGTAGAACCTATCTCTAGCTGTATGATCATGTGATTATTAAGTCGAAAATCTATTTATAGCTATGTAAACATGCCGGTCTCCTTGGCCAAGGTGTCAACGACATTGTCCGTAATCCCATATATCCACGTGGGGATAACAGCAGCTGTAAGAATCGGCAGCGGTTCGCGCCGTGGTGTTAATTTACGTGGGTAGTGAGCCGGTTGTTCAGAAAGCAATGGTAAACTACCGAACGTTATACTTGCCAAGTACATCAACAGCATCTGAAAATGCTGGTGTTGTCTGCAACGTCCTGTAAGGGATATGCAACATTAAAAAATGCATATGACTAGTAAATATATAATTTATTTATAGTTATATAAATATGCGTGTGATTGTTACATATATATACAGTTTATTCCATGCTCAGTCTTCGTAGACTTAGATGGATAGGACATCTTAGGAGGATGGATGATGGTAGAATACCAAAGGATATCTTTTTTGGTGAATTACAGATGGGTAAGAGATCTCATGGTCGGCCTCTACTACGATACAAAGATGTGTGTAAGCGGGACATGATTGATACAGGCATTGATAATGCACATTGGGAGCAAGTCGCCGCTGAACGTGTTGCATGGAGGGCAAATATCAGAAATGGAATAAAGTCAAAGGAGAAAATTATTGCAGAAAAGTCACACACCAAGCGTTTGAGACGTAAGATGGTGCATGATGGTGGAAATGACCACGTGTTCACATGCACCCACTGTGAACGGACATTTACAGCGCAAATTGGCCTTATCAGTCACACTCGCTACCGCCATAGTTAAAAGTTATTATGCCTTTTTAAAGCACAAACTATCGTCTGTCAAGACGGCAAGGTGCCAATGATGATGATGATGATGATGTTACATATATAATCTATGTATAGCTATGTAAAATCATGTGTCTATTACATATATAATCTATTGATAGCTTTATAAATATGTGTGTGACTGATAACGTATATAAGCTATATATAGCTACATAAAGACATAGTTGACTATTACGTATAAAATCCATTGTTAGCTTTATAAACATGTATGTGACACATATAGAGTCTATTTATAGCTAAATAAACATCTATGCGACTATTATGTATAGAACATATATATAGTGTTACTAACATGCATATGACTATTAAGTACAAAATATAGTTATAGCTGTACAAACATGTATTCGACTATTAAGTACAGAATCTACTTTTAGCTAAATAAACATACATATGACTATTCAGTATAACCTATTTGCAGTTTTATGAATATGTATGTGACTATAAATTGTAGCACATTGTATAGCTTTGTCAACATGTGTTTATCAAGTCTGTTGTGTCCAGTTCTGAATCTAAAGACAGAAATGACCCTCCAATACACCATATTCTTGCATGAGTGCCTTTGTACGTTTCTTCCAAGTGATGGATTCATGCTATCCACCCACATTAAGAGCCGGTTAATCAACTCTCTGGGATGCATCCATTCAGCGTGAATAAGTGCTGTTGTAGATGCAACTGTATAACTCTGCTGACTTCCCTCTGTATATCCATATCTAAATGTTTGCACACCTTCGGTTCACGCTTTCTTATTCAGCACCTTTCACAACTAAACTTCTGCGCAGCTTTCCTAGAAATGGGGCATGTGGTGTGTAACGGCTTAACAACGTTTGATACCATTATTGTTTTCCGTTTATATTTTTCTTGTTAATTTGTAATCTCATTCTCTAATTTTATGTTTTTCTTTACATCAGTTTGTGCTGTTCCTAATGAAGATTACTCAGAAAGAAACGTGGATTTGTTGTGTTACTGTGTCACTTATTATCATCATCTTTTGTTTCTTTTTTGTTTTTAAATTCTTATCAATTTTATTTGTACACTAAGATTTCGTTTGCCAGATTTGCATTGGTTGTAAGGTATGTACACTGTGTTTATGTTTATTATCTCTCACATTTTCATACGAGTTACACATACCTATCTGCTTTCATGTTGTACCCACATATAACTTTATAGTCCTCTTGTACGTTAGCCATCCACTTTTTCTTCCAGCACACCCTTTAAATATATTACAATATCTTCTTCTTCTTCTTCAGCGTTCCGAGCCATTGAGGTTCTTTGCTGCAGATACAATCCGTCTCCATTCGTCTCTCTGGTTGACCTTCTCTTGCCAGTTGTTGATTCCAGTATATTAAAATATACTAAATATTATACTATTAAAATACATATCACTGTAATCGACGTGGCGAAAGTAACCTCAACGAGATGGAAAACACAATGACCAATAAAAAGTTGTCAATTGCAACGAGAAAAAGAATGTTGAAGTGCTCCATAGAACCTGTACTTCTGTATGGATGTAAAGCGTGGAAAATGAGCATCTAATGACTGTGGAAATGTCGTTTCTGAGAAAATGCAAAGGATATTATGGACAGACAGAAAAAGCATTGACCAAGCCCTACAATAAACAAATGAAAACCGTCAACTTATTAGATAAATATGACATAGACAGTCACAATTGTTTTGCCACGTTATGAGCAGAAATAAACTGGAGATCTTGGTGACAATTGGTAAGATTGAGGGGAACAGAACACGGGAAAGACAGAGAAGTACATACCTGGATGACTTGGCCACGTGGTATGGTCGAGACAAGAACACGGAGCTAATCCAAGACTCTGGTGATCGCGTGAGATGGTGAAATATGACCGCCCACGCCCATCGGCATGGTATAGGATGATGATCATCACTGTAATCATTTCCCATTTTCACAGCCAGCACAGTTCCAACAATTTTCTTTTATAACATTGTCCATTCGTCGCTAAGCCAACGGTTAATTATGCAAAGTATTTATACATTATCCATCTTTTTTTTTTTTTGTTGTGAGCTCGTTTGCTTTGAACCTAAGTGTAGTCCATTCACGTACTACTACTTCTAATGCACTGGACAGGTTTTTGCGTGTGGTTTAGCTTTCCCTATTATCAGTGTTCTTCGCCATCAGGCGAACCCACTACGGCTTGCGAGGTACTTGTAATTTGCATTCCCAATTCAAGTAGTCAACAATTTAATCAATCTGACCGCTGTAAGGGTTAAACCCGCTACATTGGCATAAGCGCACGGAAGTTTAAGAGAAAGAGCTCTTGTCCAGCTTTTACAGTGCAAGTAGAAAGGGATATAACTTTGAAAACTGTCAGCGCTAAGTTTGAAAAAAGTAAATCACCGGTTATGTCCCATGAACTGTGAAACGATTGTTTATATGTGACATTATAAAGTGAATTTCACCGGTTATGTCCCATGAACTATGAAACGATTGTTTATATGTGACACCATAAAGTGAATTTCACCGGTTATGTCCCATGAACTATAAAACGATTGTTTATATGTGACACCATAAAGTGAATTTCACCGGTTATGCCCCATGAACTATGAAACGATTGTTTATATGTGACACCATAAAGTGAATTTCACCGGTTATGTCCCATGAACTATGAAACGATTGTTTATATGTGACACCATAAAGTGAATTTCACCGGTTATGTCCCATGAACTATGAAACGATTGTTTATATGTGTCACCATAAAGTGAATTTCACCGGTTATGTCCCATGAACTATGAAACGATTGTTTATATGTGACACCATAAAGTGAATTTCATCGGTTATGTCCCATGAACTATGAAACGATTGTTTATATGTGACACCATAAAGTGAATTTCATCGGTTATGTCCCATGAACTATGAAACGATTGTTTATATGTGACACCATAAAGTGAATTTCACCGGTTATGTCCCATGAACTATGAAACGATTGTTTATATGTGACACCATAAAGTGAATTTCACCGGTTATGTCCCATGAACTATGAAACGATTGTTTATATGTGACACCATAAAGTGAATTTCACCGGTTATGTCCCATGAACTATGAAACGATTGTTTATATGTGACACCATAAAGTGAATTTCACCGGTTATGTCCCACGAACTTTTCTATGATTGTTTATATAGACATCATAAATTTACATATGTAGTCAGAGTGGGTTCGCCTGATGGCGGGGACACTGGTAATTGGGAAAGCTAGCCCACTTGTTAATATCACTCCAGTGATGACTACGCTTGAGTTCACAGCGAGCGGACAAAGAGTAGAAGAATAAGAAGAAGAAGGCATCATAAAGTGAATTAATTTGCACTGTTTTGTAAAGCCTGGGGATCTGTACATCCGGCTTTTGACAAGCATTTTTTCGGATTTGCCTTCCCTAGCGTTTCATTGTATTTCAAGGAAACAAAATCAATTAAATACAGAGGTGTTAAAACTAAAAAAAAAAAAAAAAAAAACAGGAATAAACTTAATGTTGTTGAAAGAAATAAAAAGGATGCAAGTCAGATGTTACACTCCCGTGAAAAGACATACAATTTTTTAATAAAAATTATACTTGATTGTAAGGTTGCAGGCAAGCAAGCAAGAGATAGACACCGATACACTTACAAAACTTACATCAAGCGATGGACCAACAGCAGTTTGACTGACAGAATGTATATTCAAGTCGAGAGACAAACAGTGTTGGAGATCCATTGCAGCCAATCTTACTTATGGAGACGGTACATGATTGACTATTTGATTGATTGATTGATTGACTTATTGAGTCTACCTAGAACGCAAACGGTATATGTCTTTCTTCGTCTGGTTTCTATCCTTTGACCTGTCCGGCTTGGGAGACCCCACCAGTAGCTGTGATGCCGTCGGCTTAGTTCTTTGTATCACTGGAACATGCGAACCACTTTACCACTATAAGGTTGGGACACGGTTCATGTGATTTTACACTTAAGTATATTTATCTTCAAACATTTTCTGGACAGATTATGAGAAGAAATAAACTAGAGAACTTGGTGACAACTGGTAAGTAATTATCTGGATGGCTTAACCACGTGACATGATCGGAACAAGAATACGGATGTTCCACGACTCTAGTGATAACGTGAGATGGCGAAACATGACCGCCCACGCTTATCGGCACCGCGCAAGATGATGATGATGATGATGATGATGATGATGACGATGATGATGATGATGATGATGTTCACATCAGTGCACCATACGCCTGGATATTGGAGGCGTGTAACTGTAGTCGCTGGGGGGGGGGGGGGCACACCACGCTGATAGTGTAATGAGTGCGTTCGGACCAGAGTTCGAAGCCTGCGTTCGTCGCCTGCAAAGTGAGTAAAATATTCACCTATTCTTCCGTTGAGGCAGACACACGAGGAGTTATGTGGATGCTGAGGTGTGTCTGATTGAAGAATGATGAGAGTACTGTTGGCGGACAGAAAGACCAACGAAGACATCTTGAAAAATGTTAACCCACAAAGTGAACTGGCTACTCTCATATGAAGAAGACAGTCCACATTTTTGGGCATGTCATGAGAAGGGGAAATCTGGAGAATGTCGTCACAACAGGAAGGTTAGAGAAGGGGAGGCAGGAGTAGACTAAGATGGAAGATACCGGACAGTTTGACATCATGTCATGAGAACGGGAAATCTGGAGAAAGTCATCACAAAGGGAAGGATAAAGGAGAGGAAGACAGTGATAGACTAAGATATAAGATACCCCCGGGAAGGTTAACCCGGTCAACAAATGCCCGCAGAAGTCGGATGTGTCGGCCTAACGGCGCAAGAACGCAGCTCTGCTGTAAACGGGCACAACGCAATCATATCCGAAAAAAAACTCCGGATGAACGCAGAAGAAGAAGATAGAAGATACCAGACAGTTTGTCATCATGTCATGAGAAGGGGAAATTTGGAGAAAGTCATCACAAAGGGAAGGTCAGAGGAGGGGAAGACAGTGGTAGACTAAGATAGAAGATACCAGACAGTTTGACATCATGTCATGAGAAGGGGAAATCTAGAGAATGTCGTCACAACTAGAAGGTTAGAGAAGGGGAAGCACTATACGCATTACACGCCCGCTTCACACGCGTGATCCGGGACTGTTTCCGGATCCGGTCAGGGATATGCACTACTGACGAGCTCAAACAAGGGCGAAACTCGAGTATAGTGCTTCCATATTGACGTGGATAGGCCTTAGGTTCATACCAGAATGCGATTGGCGTTGCCAGTAGTGGGTTGTGATCAATATTTAAATTTCAAATCCCGAAACAACCACATAATCAATTTATTATTGCTCACTGGATTTAGGAGGCCTGGTGTTCCTTGCCAGTGAGAAGTCCTGATCGTTCGGGTCCCATCGATTGACGGACGTCGATCGCGGCGATTGGGCAATCTTGAGCATAGCCTACGATGGGTAGCGTTGTGGTGTTCTGCTGTGATAATTTGGTGTGTCCAGTGTGTGCCGCGTGGTTACACGCCCGCTTCACACGCGTGATCCGGGACTGTTTCCGGATCCGGTCAGGGATATGCACTACTGACGAGCTCAAACAAGGGCGAAACTCGAGTATAGTGCTTCCATATTGACGTGGATAGGCCTTAGGTTCATACCAGAATGCGATCGGCGTTGCCAGTAGTGGGTTGTGCTCAATATTTAAATTCCTTCCATCGTTATCCATCCTGTGTTTCTCTCTTGGGTGTCATCAATGTCTGCAGGGACAGATGTATGCTAATTGGTTTCTATCAATATGGACCAGCACCAAGTATTGCAAACGGGTCCTTTTCCTGTATGTGTTTGCATATAATGTTATAGAGCTCTAGGTACTCTATGAGTGACGTGTTCGGTATCAACCCGGCCGTCTTTATTTCCAGGGGTATTTCGTGGTGTCCATTCTGGCCTGGGAGCCGAGGTTTAATTAAAGACATAAACCTCGATGTGAATTTCAATACAGGACCATCTGGCCATTTATAGTTAAATCTTGGAAGTTGTGATAATGTATGTAATAGGGGAAATAACTGTGGGAAGTAGGCAGCTCGGTGATGAGGAGCAATTAAATCACGGGTTATGTCCCTTGGATTGCCTCTGAAGTTTTTATTGAACAATATAAAGACTGGTTACGTTCAAGGTGTGGGTTGCATAAACTAAGAAACCATGACGATATGCCCCCCTCCTGATACTGCAGTCGTTGGTTGGACATCTATAATTCTTGGACATTGAATAAATCAGAATACAAAAAAGACAAGTAGAATCGGGAAAGCTTTATTAGAACACGATTACTAGTAACACAATGGACGGTTCCGCCAAATCCGTCGTCAGCATACAAACACACACCGATACAACTACATGAAAAACCATACAACAATATAACATATATCAGGTGCCTTCTCAGCGACACAATGCTATAGTGCTACAGGACTAAAAGAGGACTACTACTACTACTACTACTACTACTACTACTACTACTACTACTACTACTACTACTACTACTACTACTACTACTACTACTACTACTACTACTACTACTATTACTACTACTACTACTACTACTACTACTACTACTACTACTACTACTACTACTACTACTACTACTACTACTACTACTACTACTACTATTATGTGTGTATGTATGTGTGTGTATGTGTGTGTGTGTGTGTGTGTGTGTGTGTGTGTGTGTGTTTACTCATCTATTTCCTTATTATGGACTTTACGCGTGTGTGGTCAAATACCGATGTTATGCTGGTTATGTGTGGTTTAAGCCTAGGACAAGGGCGACACAACTCGGAGCATCCGTGCTAATTACAAATCAAACGTGCAACTGTAATTTGCCGCTGCCAAGGCGAAACTTCAAAGGAAGGCCTACCCACAAAAAGAATTCCTGTAGCATGTATGGTTCCCAGTAAATACACATGTGGATACTCTCCAGCGCTACGGATTTTGTGCGCCGTGCTGAAATTCTCCTAGTGTAATAAACGGTAGGAGAGAGAGCACCGACAGAGATATCCGTGTGTCTAGAATGTCCGCGTGTATTGAATGTCCGTGTGTCATGAATGCCCTTGTGTCATGAATGCCCTTGTATCATGAAAGTCCGTGTGTCATGAATGTCCGTATGTTATGATTGTCCGTATGCCATGAATGTTCGTATGTGAATGTCCGTGGTTATTAATACCCGTGTGTTGTCAATACCCGTGTGTCATGAAAGTCCGTGTGTTATGATTATCCGTGTGTCATGAAAGTCCGTGTGTTATGAATATCCGTGTGTCATGAATGCCCGTTTGTCATGAAAGTCCGTGTGTTATGAATATCCGTATGTCGCAAATGTGATTCAAAACCAGACATGGGAGTTGAGTGTTCATGTTAGTTAAGTGATCCTGATTCCACGGTGTCCTAGTGGTTTGTGCGGTGGCCTGTCAAATCAGTTGTCTGCGTTCAATTCCCGGCAGAGACATGACTATTTTTGTTTCCCATTTGTACTGCTCTAGGGTTTATCCGGCCTCGTACAATTCGACGCTAGACAATCTTCAGAATTTTCTAAGAAATATCAAGGAAGAAACATCGACGAGGATGGTAACTGGTCACCAACCTCATTTCTCTTTGCCTAGAAAATGTCTAACAATTCACAACACAGTTTGAGTATCTGCAATGGAACTTTCTTTGACTTTTGAAAGTGATTTTAAGAGTTATGTTGATGCCGAAATAGCAATGGAGTATTCTTAACTTTTAATGGGTGAGATGCCACTGTAAGTGGTATGTATGTTACAATGCTTATGACAGCAGGCCCAGATTTGTGACATGTAACTTCTCATCATCATCATGTACTTTTTCGATAAGCATGGACGGTCATGTTTCGCCTTCTCACACGATCACTAGAGTCGTGGATCACAATTCGTGTTCTTGTCCCTACCATGCCATGTGGTCAAGCCATCCAGATGTGTGTGTGTTTGTATGTATGTGTGTGTTTACTCATCTGTTTCCTTATTATGGACTTTACGCGTGTGTGATCTAATACCGATGTTTTGCTGGTTATGTGTGTTTTATGTCTAGGACAAGGGTGACACAACTCGAAGCATTCGTGCTAATTAGAAATCAAACGTGCAATTGTAATTTGCCGCTGCCAAGGCTAAACTTCAAAATAGTAAGAAGACCCACCCACAAAAAGAATTCTTTTAGCATGTATGGTTCTAGCAAATACACATGTGGATACTCTCCGGCTCTGCGGAGTTTGTGCGCCGTGCTGAAATTCTTCTAGTGTAATAAACGGGGGGAGAGAGAGCACCGACAGAGATTTCCGTGTGTCTTGAATGCCCGTGTGTCATGAATGCCCGTATGTCATGAAAGTCCGTGTGTTATGATTGTCCGTATGTCATGAAAGTCCGTGTGTTATGCATGTCCGTGTTTTATGATTGTCCGTATGTCATGAAAGTCCGTGTGTTATGAATATCCGTATGTCATGAATGCCCGTGTGTCATGAATGCCCTTGTGTCATGAAAGTCCGTGTGTCATGAAAAGTCCGTGTATCATGAAAGTCCGTGTGTTATGATTGTCCGTATGTCATGAAAGTTCGTGTGTTATGAATGCCCGTGTGTCATGAATGTCCGTGTGTCATGAAAGTCCGTGTGTCATGAAAAGTCCGTGTGTCATGAAAGTCCGTATGTCATGAATGCCCGTATGTCACGAAAGTCCGTGTGTCATGAATGCCCGTATGTCATGAATGTCCGTGTGTTATGAATATCCGTGTGTCATGAAAGTCCGTGTGTTATGAATATCCGTGTGTCATGAATGCCCGTGTGTCATGAATGCCCGTGTGTCATGAATGTCCGTGTGTCATGAAAGGCCGTGTGTCATGAATGCCCGTATGTCATGAAAGTTCGTGTGTCATGAATGCCCGTATGTCATGAATGTCCGTGTGTTATGATTGTCCGTGTGTTATGATTGTCCGTATGTCATGAAAGTCCGTGTGTTATGAATATCCGTATGTCGTAAATGTGAATCAAAACCAAACATGGGAGTTGAGTGTTCATGTTATTTAAATGATGGGTTCCAAATGTTGCTGTATGTAGCCGAGGCGCGGTGTTGGGGTGAGCGCCCAACATTGCTCAAATACCTCAATGGCTCGTGAATACATAACCTATGCAGCAAAAGTCCAACTCCTGGCCTTCACGTGGCGGGCCTGTTTAAACTAACAGGAGAAGGGGCGACGGCGAGTCTCTGGCGCCGGAAAATAACCAGTATGCTCTAGATGTGTATGCACGGACATGCATGCGCAGACAGGCGTGTGCGCGCGTACACATCTACACTCGAGTGAGACCACAGTCTGCTCTAGCAAAGAAAGGTGCTGAAGACGGAGGCAACCAGCCAAGAGGCGCACCACAGAAATCAGGATGCCAAGCAATCACGCAAAATGGAATATGTCGACTACTGCTAATCGTTATGGTGCTCGCCCTGCTTTGGACCCCCAGGCAGGTGCAGTGCCGGGCCCTATGTCTCGAAAGGGTCCAACCCCAACTACTGGAGGTCCTTCTCAGATGTCCTGTGGAGCCAGGGGACATGAGAATAGGACGACTGGCCATACTAAACTAAGACTTAAAATAATGCACTGGAATGCGGAGGGAGTCAGCAACAAAAAAGTTGAATTAGAAAACATCCTGGACAAAGAGAAAGTAAGCATATGTTGCTTGCAAGAAACTCACCTCAATGAAAATATAGCCTTCAAAATCAGAGGCTACCAGTGTTACCGATCTGACCGAAAGAACAGGCGAAAAGGTGGGATACTGACCCTTGTAAGAAATAACATCATGGCTTCCCAAATCAAAGTCTACATGGAAGGGGCTGAGTATCAGACACTTAAACTTAAGACAGGTAATACAGATCTACATCTGATCAATTACTACTGTCCAAGTGACCGCCCACAGGCACTGGACACTCTACCACTAAAAGAAAAAAATGATTGTGTGTGGCGATTTCAACAGCCACTCGCAGAGCTGGGGCTATGATCACATGGACCAGAGAGGAGAGAGACTGGAAGACTGGCAAGATGAGAATAGATTCATGTTGATTAACAAGCCGTCCGACCCACATACTTTCTACTCGAGATCATGGCACTCTTCAACTACACCTGACCTGGCTTTTCATTCACCAGACCTGGAGTGGAACATTACACGAACTGTTGGGAAACAACTTGGTGGCAGTGACCATCGGCCAGTCTTTCTAACCGTAGAAAATGAGCTTGTAAGTGAAAGCAGCACCCTCTCGAGGTGGAACTACAAGAAAGCAGACTGGGCAATGTACAAGCATCGCACCAGCATACTGGTTAGAAACCTGAACACTGAGAAAGACATAAATAAAGCAGTTGAAGAGTTTGGGAAATGCATACTACAGGCAGCGCGAGAAACAGTACCAAGAGGAGCCCGTAAACAATATAAACCCTACTGGAGTAGTGAACTGGAACAGTTGCATAATGATGTTGAAGTGTGTAGAAAGCAAGCAGAGGCCACACCCAGCCAAGAGCACCACAATAAATTCCAGCATGCAAAAGCCAAATTTCAAAGGGCCAAGCTGCAGGCTAGACGGAAAAGCTGGCAGGAGAAAACGGAGTCTCTGAACTTTGAAAGAGACACAAGGAAATTGTGGAAGCTAATAAAACAGCTTAATGACGAGGGCACAGGGAGAAACTCAAAAATTGCACTACATAAAGATGGAAAAATCTTAACAAGAAAGCAAGCAGCTGACCATTTTGCGGACTCGTTCGCACAAGATAGCAATATCAAAATTAGTCCAGAGAATCAACAAGAGATTCGAGAGAAACGACAACATACAGGACAGAAGGAAATAGTACATGAGGTTCTGGAGGCACCCATCACAATCAGCGAACTGGAGCTAGCCATATCAAAACTGAAAATGAGAAAGTCACCAGGAGCTGATGGTATCTCCAATGAAATGATCAGGAATCTAGGAACAGAGGCCAAAACAAAGCTGTTGCAGATCTTCAATAACAGCTGGACCTTAGGCAGTGTTCCACAAGCCTGGAGAGAAGCAATCATGATACCCCTCCTAAAATCAGGGAAAGATGGTTCCATTGCCTCTAGCTACAGACCAATTAGCCTCACCAGCTGTCTCTGCAAAACACTGGAGCGCATCATCAATCACAGACTGCAGTGGTACATTGAAAGTAAAAACATCCTTGTGCCACAGCAGGCTGGCTTTAGGCAGTGCTACTCTACGGAAGATCAGACAACCTACCTCTCTCAAGAAATTGAGGATGCATTCCAAGAGAAGAAGCTGGTGCTTGCGGCATGGATAGATCTGAAGAAAGCCTTTGACAAAGTCTGGAAAGAAGGTCTGATGAAGAAACTGAGAAACTGCAAAGTCAATGGAAGAATGTACAAATGGGTGAAAGCATACTTGCACAACAGAAGAGCCCGAGTACAGATAGACGGACTCAAGAGCAAGAAAGTACTACTGCGTCACGGTGTCCCCCAGGGCGGAGTCTTGTCCCCCACACTTTTTCTAATCTTCATCAATGATCTTGTTGCTCACCTACCGCATGGAATTAAAGCGGCAATGTACGCCGATGACCTGGTTCTATGGAGCACAAATGAATATGCATCAGTGGCCACCAGATTGCTACAAAGAGCTGTAGATACATTTGCTGCATGGGCAAATAGATGGTGTGTCAGCATAAACACTGACAAGTGCAGCACCACCCTATTTACCCTCTCTCCAAAACAAAAGGCAGGGATCATCCAGATAAATGGAACACCCCTAAGAGAAGATAAAGAACCAACATACCTTGGAGTAACATTTGATGGCAAGCTGACATGGAGAAAGCACATCAACAAAGCAGTAGCAAAAGCCAGAAGGAAAATAGCCATCCTGAGAAAGCTAAGTGGAACCACATGGGGAGCCAGTACGAAAATACTTAGCAAAGTTTACCAACAGAGCATACGACCACACCTGGAATATGGGTCAACTGCGTGGTGTTCAGCATCAAATACCACACTACAAGAGCTGGACAAGGTGCAAAATGAAGCACTTAGAGTCACCACAGGAGGGATGAGATCAACCCCTATAGTGGAAATGGAGAAGATGGGGAGGACACAGGCACTGAGTGAGCGCAGAGATACGAAAACGCTAATACAAGCAGAAAAGTTCCTCAGCTTGCCAGGCCACCCTATGAAGAACAGATTTGAAAACCTAGCTATGGGGCGGTTGAAAAGAAGTAGTTTTATCCACCAGGCCAAACGACTCTGCAGAGAAACCACTGATCTGCCCACAGTTGGTATCCCCCTAACAACTATTCCAGAGCGAACTCCATGGAAAGATGAGCATAGACTATCATTACAAATCCAGACAAAAGTGAGAGGAATATTTGACAAGGAAGAACAGAACAGTGTGCAGCGCAGAACAGCCACTCTCAGCTTCCTTGATGAAGAATACCCACAGGACCTCTGGATCCGAGTCTACACAGATGGGTCAGCACAAAATGCTGTTCGAAATGGAGGAGCGGGAGTGTACATAGAATACCCAAATAATACTAGGGACACAGCCAGAGTACCGACAGGAAAGTACTGCCATAACTATGATGCCGAAATTGAGGCAATCAAGATAGCAACAGAGAAATTACTAAATAACAGCAATGGTACACAACCTGTGGTGCTACTAACAGATGCAAAATCAGTACTCGAGGCGCTCCTCTCTGGGAAATTGCCAGTACTAAGGACACTACTTTCTGAACTTAGCAGTCAGCATAAAGTCACCATACAGTGGATACCATCCCACTGTGGAGTACCCGGAAACGACAGAGCTGATCAATTGGCTAAGGAAGGAGCCAAAGAGGAACAGCCTGATGTGCCCGTTACATACCACCAAAAGAAAAGAATGATCAAATCAGTCAGAAAGCCACCAAAACCTGCTCAAGATGACTACCACATTATGGACAGACCAGAACAAGTCATTATTCTGCGCCTCAGAACAGGACACAATAGATTACGCAACCACATGTATACAAAATTCAAGATTGGTGAAACAGCCATGTGCACATGTCGATTGGCGTCGCAGACAGCAGAGCACATACTCCAAGACTGCCCAAAATATAACATATCTAGGCAAACCTTCTGGCCTAGAGAGACGACGGTGGAAGATAAACTCTATGGACCACTGTGTGAACTGAAAAAAAACAGTTCAATTCATGCAAGAGACGACATTGCAGATATAGACATATTTCAAGCGAACGAAAGAAGAAGAAGAAATTTAAATGATCCTGATTCCACGGTGTCCTAGTGGTTTGTGCGGTGGCCTGTCAAGTCAGTTGTCTGCGTTCAATTCCCGGCAGAGACATGACTATTTTTGTTTCCCATTTGTACTGCTCTAGGGTTTATCCGGCCTCGTACAATTCGACGCTAGACAATCTTCAGAATTTTCTAAGAAATATCTAGGAAGGAACATCGACGAGGATGGTAACTGGTCACCAACCTCATATCTCATGGCCTAGAAAATGTCTAACAATTCACAACACAGTTTGAGTATCTGCAATGGAACTATCTTTACCTTTTGAAAGTGATTTTAAGAGTTATGTTGATGCCGAAATACCAATGGAGTATTCTTAACTTTTAATGGGTGAGATGCCACTGTAAGTGGTATGTATGTTACAATGCATATGACAGCAGGCCCAGATTTGTGACATGTAACTTCTCATCATCATCATGTGCCATTTCGATAAGCATGGACGGTCATGTTTCGCCATCTCACACGATCACCAGAGTCGTGGACCAGATCTGTGCTCTTGTCCCTACCATGTCATGTGGTCAAGCCATCCAGATATTTACTTATTTGAAGACTGCGCTCAACCCACAACTGGCAACGTTGATCGACGATCAGCGTTGCCAGTAGTGGGTTGTGCTCAATATTCAAACCTCAAATCCCGAAACAACCAAATATATAAATTT
This sequence comes from Cepaea hortensis, assembly GCA_963921405.1. Classification (NCBI taxonomy): domain Eukaryota; kingdom Metazoa; phylum Mollusca; class Gastropoda; order Stylommatophora; family Helicidae; genus Cepaea; species Cepaea hortensis. The sequence continues at coordinate 45,092 of CAWUFQ010000573.1, forward strand.
ACTTATTTGCCTCCCCTTTGTTCTTTTCCCCTCAATCCTGCCAAGTGCCACCACGGTCTCTAATTTATTTCTTCTTATACCGTGTCCTAAAACAAGTAATGTATACACAGAGATAAAGAGCCGAATATGACCACCAAAAAACTGCGTGTTATAAAAATGAACAACAGCTTACGCAATAAGTTCCTGTCTTGTGAGGTTAGGAAAAGGTTTCTTGCATGTGATATAGACTGTGAATCCTGGACAGTTAGTAAACAAGCAAAAGGCACATGAGATGTGGTTTTGCAGAAGAATGCTGAAAATATCTTGGTTAGCCAAAATTAGTAATTTAAAAATTTTTTGAAGTAGGTTAAGTTACAAAGACAAATTAACAGAAACAAGAGGGGAAAAACAATGATATATTTTGACCACGTTTAGAAATGGTAAAAACTGGACAAGAACTATGGTAAAAGAAATAGGGGAAGACAGTGATAGAAGATTGTCAACGGCATTGTGTTATATAATAGAAAGGTGTCAGCGTATGAACTGACACATGTTGTTGAAGATCGCAATGTATGCAGAACTTTGATAGTTCACGCACATCAGCAAAACATTCTATGCTGATAAGGTTCTATGACACTCTTCCAGTAAAGTTGTTGATAACACACGGGAACAGAGCGTCATGTGTTCATTGAAGCTTCCTTGGATGCCTGGGCTTGTGATGGTAGAGTGGTTAGCACGCTTCCCTGTCGATCTGGTAGGCATGATCTGATCATCTTAGAGAATGGGGATTTATGTGTGTGTTCGTTAGTTAGTTAGTTAGTTAGCTAGTTAGTTAGTTAGCTAGTTAGTTAGTTAGTTAGTTAGTTAATTAGTTAGTTGGTTAGGTAGTTAGTTAGTTAGTTAGTTAGTTAGTTAGTAAGTTAGTTAGTTAGTTAGTTAGTTAACTAGCTAGTTAGATAATTAGTTAGTTAGTTAGTTAGTTAGTTAGTTAGTTAGCTAGTTATTTAGTTATATAGTTAGTTAGTTAGTTAGTTAGTTAGTTGGTTAGTTAGTTAGTTAGTTAGTTGGTTAGTTGGTTGGTTGGTTGGTTGGTTAATTAGTTAGTTAGTTAGTTAGTTAGTTAGTTAGTTAGTTAGTTAGCTAGTTAGTTAGATAATTAGTTAGTTAGTTAGTTAGCTAGTTAGTTAGTTAGTTAGTTAGTTAGTTAGTTAGTTAGTTGGTTAGATGGTTGGTTGGTTGGTTGGTTGGTTGGTTGGTTGGTTGGTTGGTTAGTTAGTTAGTTAGTTACACGGATGGGTCGGTCGTTCGACGAGTGAGAAGTTCATGGGCCTTTACGGCTCAGGCCGGAGGGAAAATCGTGAAGGAAGAGTCAGGCGCTTTTGCTTTGACACCAAGCAGCCTGACTATGGAAGTGATGGTAGTAAGTAAAGCAATAACATGGCTCGAGACACAGACATTCATTAGGGCATGTTTCCTTAGTGACTCAATGAGTATGCTCAGGAAGATAGAGATGGGGTGGTTCCGAAGTGAGTGGTTGTTGTCTCTGGTGCGGTCTCGGCTGGCAAAGATTTGTTTCATCTTCGTGCTAGGGCATTTGGGTATACAAGGGAAGGTCAGGCTGACAGGCTTGCAGGTGAGGCTAATGTGGAATGCGGACGAGCCGTGGACCAGGCAGACATTCTGACTGCTCTACGAGAAGTAAGTCGTTTACGAGAACCAAGCGATGAATGTGAATCTACAACCATGGCCAGACTGCGAGGAAGCAAGTTAACATAGGTGTGGCCAAACAAGAACACTACACGGGAAGCCAAAGAAGAGTTAAAAACTAACACATAATTGGTGTCGTAAGCCGCTACACGCTGCGGGAGTTGCTGAGGATGGGACCTGAGCACTTATGGACTGAATGGTTTGATGTGAATGAGGGTGATCTGTCGACTACCTAACTTCTTTTTGGTTATTCTCATTTTTCTCCATCTGTCCATTCATCTCTTTCGGTTATTTTGCCCTAACGCAGTTACTGTAGTGTCTTACACGTGATTATATGTTGTGTTTGGTGTATTTGTTTGCTGATGGTCGAGACAGAAACGCGGAGCTGATCCACGACTCTGGAGGTCGAGTGATATGACAGAACATGACCGCCCACGCTTATCGGCATGGCACATAATGAATGAATGATGAAGGCTAGTCGCCGCATCGTCCGTTGTTTTCCGTAACTGTGTTATTTAAAGCTGCATTACTTTGTGTTATTTTATGTTGTTGACTGGGTTGGGAGTTCATTACTTGCGGGCGGGACAATAGGAATGACGTCCTAACATTCCAACGGTGCAATGTCCTATGAGACTACCTGGAAAGGCTGGTCCTGTCTCCACATATTGCAGCTCAACTCGAAATATCGTCACCAAATGCCTTGCCGACTGGCGTGAGCTGTCAATTGTCTCTACATCTTGCAATCTCCAGCGGCATGTATCATTTCGTGTACTGACTTCCTTCCGTGCCAAGACACAATTCTGACACAAATTTTCTCTCGCTGTCTTCTTTGGTCTAGTTTTCCACACATCTTTCCAGTTGTCACAACATGTGCCGTTTATTTTTTCTTCTCCTAATGTGGCAATAATGGATATTTCTGATGTTTGTGATAAGCTGTCTTTGCGACAAAGCGTCCCTCAAAACGTCCAGGTTAGACATGTTGGCTATCCAAGGAATTTTCAGCATTCTTCTATAACAACCATATCTCCAAAGCTTTCCTAATGTTTTCGGTTGTTTACTAATTGTACAGAATTCACAGATGTATGCTACAACTGGTTCTAAACTTTCCAATCTCCCAGACTCTTTTTGCTAACATGTTCATTGGTGTTGCTGCCTTGCCAATCCTGATATTGATTTCCTGATCGAGGGATAATTTGCTATTTACCTCTGATCCTAGATATGTAAAATGGTCTACTATCTTCAGTTCGGCGTCGTCAATAAAGATTGATGGTACACCATGTGCACCTTGTGACATAATCTGTGTCTTCTTTTTGTTAATTGTAAAACATATTTCAGAACAAGCATTGGATAATGCAGATAGTAGATGTTGTAATTCTTCCTCAGAGTGGGTCGTAATCGCAGCATCATCCGCAAAAAGCAACTCTCTGATTAGTACCCTCCTAATTATAGTCTTGGCCTTCAATCTCTGAGCATTACAGAGGCCACCATCTGAGCGTGAGTGAATGTATATACCGTCATCCTGATCACGAAAGGCATATTTCAGTAGAAGTGAAAAGTATATCCCAAAGAGGGTGGGGGTTAGTACACAACCTAGCTTAACTCCACTCTTGATTTCAAACTCTTCTGAAGTTGAGCCATCAAACTTGATTACACCCATCATGCCTGTGTGGAACGATTCCACAATGGACAGAAGAGTTGGTGGGCAGCCAATCTTCTTTAGTGCTTTGAACAGACCCTCACGACTGACCAAATCGAATGCCTTTGTGAGGTCGAGGAAGGCAATAAACAGTGGCTGATTTTGTTCCCGGCATTTTTCTTGCATCTGTCGCAATGAGAATATCATATCAATTGTAGACCGGTTCTGACGGAAGCCGCACTGTGATTCGGGGTAGACTTGATCTCCCATGATTTCAAGTCTGCGCAGGACAATTCTGGAAAATATTTCCCAACAATACACAGAAGTGAGATTCCCCTATAGTTGTTACAGTCGCTCCGATCGCCCTTGTTCTTGTACAGAGTTATGATGTTTGAATCTTTGAAATCCTGTGGGACTTGTCCTTCTCGCCAGCATAGCTCTATTAGCTGGTGGATCTGTAGAGCGAGTGTGTCTTGCCCACTCCTGATTACCTCTACTGGAATCCCATCCTTACCTGGAACCTTGCCAGATGCAAGCTCATTTATAGCACACTTAACTTCTGTTATAGTGGAATGGGTGTCCAGGTGGTCAAGAGTTGGCAGGGCCTCTATGGCGTTGAGGGCATCATCCGCTAGCTTGGTCTCACTTGAGTAAAGCTCTAAATAGTGCTCGACCCATCTATCCATCTGCTGTTTCTTATCAGTGATGATTTCTCCAGTCAAGGTTTTCAGCGATGCACTTCTTTTGATCATTGGACCACAGGCTTTCTTTAACCCTTCATACATGCTTCTGATGTTTCCCTTATCACTTGCGATTTGAATGGACTCACATAACTTGATCCAATAGTCATTCGCACACTGCCTGGCAGCCTTTTGTACATCCTTCCTCGCTTGCTTCAGCTCACTCAGAGTGTTACGCGTTGGTCTTTCCTTGTTTCTTAAGAGAGCTATCTTCTTTTTATCAATCAAGGTCTGCAGTATCTGGCTGTTTGCCGCAAACCAGTCCTGCCTCTTATGATCCACAGTGCCGTAAACCCCTACCGCTGTTTTATAAATAGTTTCCTTAAGTTTACTCCATTTATCATTTACTATACAATTTTCTGATGTATCATTGAAAGCGTCTTCAAGTTGCTGTTGAAATTCAAAGCACTTTCCAGGATCGTGAGTGTTAATAATATTAATCCTGGGGTTAGACTTGTGTTTAGCTGTGTAGATTCTCTTTGGTCTTAGTCCAACCCTTGCAACAACCAAAGAATGATCTGTATAACAGTCAACACTGTGGTAACTTCGAGTTAATGATGTATGGTTCAGATGTTGTCTCCGTGTGATAATGAAGTCCAGCTGATGTCAATGGTCGGATCTTGGATGTTTCCATGTGACCTTATGCAGCTCTTTTATTTTAAAAAAGGAGTTTGTAATACATAGGTCATTTCTAGTGCAATGCTCCAGCAGCCTTTGCCCATTATCATTCATGCGACCGATGTTGTATTTTCCAAGGCACACTGGCCATGAACTCGAGTCCTTGCCCACACGAGCATTGAAATCACCGAGCATATAAATGTAGTCGAATTTTGGAACTGCCTTGATCGCAGAGTCTAGCTGCTCATAGAACGTATCCTTCACATCATCAGAGGAAGCGAGTGTCGGTGCATATGCAGTGAGAATGGTGGCAAATCCACAAGAGATTGCCAAGCGCAGTGATAATAATCTTTCATTACCCCGAGCTGGGATATCAATCATTCCCAGTAGCTAATTCTTCACTGCAAAGCCCACACCATGTTGCCTTTTTTCTGCCTGCCCTCTTCCCTTCCAAAAAAAGGTGTAATTGTTTTCCCTGAGTGACCCTTCCTCAGCGAGGTGAGTCTCCTGCAGGCCAGCAATATCAATGTTAAGACGATTGAGTTCAGCATCAATCACAGCCGTTTTTCTCACTTCGTCAATATTTGTCAAGTCAGTGGAAAATCCTGGACACATGGTTCTCACGTTCCAAGTTGCAAGCCGTAGTTTGAGGTTTCTATTATTCTTTTTATTAGTACCTGGTGCATTGGTTTTACAGCCTGCGATTCAGATTTTGTCCTAGCCCCAAGCACCCATTGAAGCAGGCAGGCTGTGGCGGATCAGCACCCAATTGGCCAGGGGCTGCCCAGCTTGAGGCGGGCAGTAGCTGATCAGTGACACCTGTTAGTGTCTCCCACCGTCAGAGGCAACGCGTGGCGCCCCATGTCTACTCCAACTGACAAGGACTTATTACCCGTAACAGTTGCCTCTCGCTTTGATTCCGAGACCGGTTAAGACCAGGGATGGAGTTATTGCCTCTCCATAACACAAAGCCTGGGCTAAAATAAAGAAACCATGTGTTGCCCATGCAGCATGATCCCTCTCTCGGCCTGCCTAGTTCACTCCAGAGGAAAGTTAACACCTATACATCTGGAACAAGACAAGCTGCAGAAGCTGCCGGATCAGCAAAGCAATGCTCTAACTGTCCGCCTGTCGGAGCTTCGATCCTAGACCAGCTGCCAACCAAGGCTTAGGGCCTGGTATGCCCTGTAAACTCTATATAAGTCTAAATATATGTATGAAAATACAGCCAAGTTGAAAGCAAACAAACACACAAACTAAAGCAATAGCGACGAACACAGAAAATGAACGATTAGGTCTGAATCTAGTCTGGTCTTATATTAAGAACCCGATCGACTTTTGCTGAGTCCCTTGGTACATCATGAATTTAACATTACCATTTATAAATCATGCACCATTTCATTATAGCAACCATACATTGTCATACCCATTACTTCCGATGAACTAAAATCCCTTTCAAATTAATTTCCGAAGTGTGATTGACCCGGTCGTAGGATTATTAATCTGAGGCTGGGATGGGCCGTAATTATAACCTCTCTTCTGAAGTTGAACGGTGTCGGAGTAAAGGACAAACCACATTACAGCAAGTGGCTAAGCTATAGATCGTGTGTTAGTGTATTGTGGTCTTTCGTTTGCTGTATCTTGTTGTTAGCTGTGTTGTCATTGACAAAGATTCTGAGAATCGAAACGTCTATGTGTCGTATTGTATGCGTTCGTGTGTATTTTATCTTATTTTATTATTCATTTATATATTTATTGAGTGCTTCTGATTTCGGATTTTTCACCTGCATTTCGCGACACGTGGATCTCCTTGTAAGGTATGTGCAACGTTTGTTGATGTTTAGTTCGTTTTTTCTCGCAGGAGTTTAAAATACCTATTTGTTTCCATATCATATTGTTATATCCTGCTGCAGCCGCTGCTTTTTCTCTCTATTCTACAGCAAGTAAGTTAGGTAGCCTACTGCATGACTTGTGGCGCATTTAATATATGATGTTAATTCCATATGTTTATAACCTGTTGCTCTTAATGGGTGATTTTGTCAATATCACGATGGTCGCCTATATTTCTCAGGAATTGTCTGATACCTATTCAGCTTGAAATCTCAGGTCATTTTTTACAAATCTGTCACTATGGAGATTCAAACTCAGTGCTACCGGGCGGCCAGGCAAGCATGATACCCACAGCGCTACCGCAGCTTCCGATCTTATGAGTACCAGATAAACCTTTGTTGTGTTCCTGGGTAGATCTTGTTGAAGATGAGGACGGAGTACGTATGGGAATGTCGCGAGTGCTGTGATGTCGGTTCTTGATTCAACTCCACTCAACTCAACTCAACTCAACTTAACTCAACTCAACTTAACTCAGCTCAGCTTAAATCAGAGTTTAACGTTCATATTTCATATGGAACATTATTTCACTACAGTTTTTTTAGGAAATTACAACTAAAGCGAATGAGCAATCCTGTAGAAAACTCGTGATTGATAACATCTGGCTTCACGAAAGCGAAATGTTGTGAATTACTATTCGATTATATGGTTCTATACTTAGTTCCTGTATTTAAGTCATACTCATACATCAACGCTTATTTTCTTAACGATTCTATGTATCTTATTTTAAATAATAATTAACAAAGAGTCCCGTGGCAGGAACCTTTCATAAGGAGTGCATGGAGAGATAGGTGATCAGTTTCTCCCTCCCGCAGCGAACGAGGAGAGCAGGCATGGAACCTTTCTTCGAATACAGTCATGGCATTATCAGCGTAACGTTCTAATTATTAAATCAACTCTCTCGCTAATCTGCTTATCTTGTGCTGAAAATGTCCTGGTTCAATTTAATTTCGTTGTAAATAACATAACTAAAGAATCCCTCACGTACTCCCAACAAGGAAACTACGTTGATTTAAACAAAACATCAACGCGATCTTTTCTTTCAACATATGACCAGAATGTTATTTAATAAACTACCAATTTACACTACGCTGAAACTGTGCATATATATTACACTCAGAGTAACATACAAACTGTAAAAATTTGTGTTGAGTTGTGTCAAAAACCGACATCACAGCATTCTCGATATTCGAAGATCTTCTATGTCCTTACCATGAACATCCAGGGCAGTGTCCCGATATTAATGACACCAGTTCAGTCTGATGATGTGTAAGTCTGGCCCTCCCTTGGAAAACTGAGTGTCAGCCATGTCATCTGGGCACTCCCTGCAGCACCATTCTCTCCAGGCCATGGCTATTTATATATTTTTCCAACCAACCTATACACGGGATCCCAACTGAACCTGGCGATATCTACTTTATTGTGCACCAATAGTCCATCCAGTGATGAAAACTCACGCAATATATCCGTCTGCTCGTTTCACAACAAGCCAGAATGTCCCCGGGAAAACATCCAACGGATGCTCCCCATCTTTTATTTTAGAACTGAAGCATGCGACTCTGAACAGAGCATGCCTTTTTTTCACGCTTTTCAGCATTTCTTAGTCCTTTACAACCACGATATGTCTGCGATATTTGTCCTCCAACCAGCGGAACGCCGCAGTGACTTCTTCCACCTTCATTCTCAGACTAGATGTTATTGTATCACATGTCAGGCTTTCTTACACTAAACACTGTCAATTAACATTCGCTCTGCGCTCCAGGCGCTTCTTTTGCCACTTAGCACATAGACCACCGTGTAAATATTACATCACCTTGGCGCGAATTGTTGTGAATCAGTTGTTGCACCTCGCATTCAGCGCAGCCTGCTGGCCAATCATTACACTCCCGATCCAATGTGAGAATGACCCTGCACAGGTCTGACCTGTCCACTGGCACTCTGACACACTCCTCTCCTCTCCTAGTGTTCTCAGGAGCCTGAGAACACTAGGACATGGAGAGAATTTGGCTAGTATTGAGCAAATTAACAAAATAAGAAGGTTGTCTTGGAGGGTCACAATATATGCTACTACTTATCACAGAAACCCAGGTTGTGATGCTACATGCATCTTGACTTTGAGTTATTACCGTCAAGATTCATGTAAGTATCACAGCGTGGGATTCTGAAATACGGTGTAAGGATTGAACCCGCTACCTCGGCATCAGCACACCGGGTGTTTAAGAACGGGCGCTATTATCCATTCTGCCACGCTGATCTCTGTGTTTCTGGTATATTCCTAGCAGTGATGAGAGCAGCACCAATCTGGTGATAATCTTGAAAACGACAAGCCCATAGAAGAAGTCTTTTGGATGTCCTCCTGCAGTTTTGTCATCACTCTGTCAGAATGTTCATTGTAATATTTGCATTTTCTCAGAAACCACATTTCCGCAGCCATCAGATGTTGTCAACTTGTTTGCTCATTGTCCACGCTTCACATCCATACAAAAGCACAGGTTCTATGTAGCACCTCAACACTCCTCTTTTAGTTGCAAATGGCATCTTTTAATTGGTCAGTATGTTTTTCATTTTGCAAAAGGCTACTGACGCCATGGCGATTCTAGTTCTAATCTCTTCAAGGAATCTCCCATAAGATACGAGGGTAAGTTAATAAGTAAGTCACAAATGGCTGTAGAAAAATAACTAAAGATGATAACAACTTGAAACCAGTTTAGTTTTTATACATACACTGTCCCTTTATTTCTCAACATAATTTCCAACAACATTGATGCACTTATCCTATCGTTTTATCAGCCCTCCCAACCCGGCTGCACAGAATTTTTTTTTTTTTTTTTTTTTTTTTTTTTTTTTTTAGCATATCCTTTTACAGGACTTAGCTGTCAACACCAGCATCTTTCAGCTGTCTGTTGATCTCTTGGCAAGATTACGCTCAGTAGTTTGCCATAGCTTTCTCAGCGGCCGGCTCAGTATTCCGCAAGTCACGAGCGGGGGTCGAACCGCCTCAGCTCTCGCTCCGCTACGAGACTCTGCGTGATAAACGGGATTACAGAGAGAAAGTGTTGTAACCCCACAGCCAGAGAGACCGGCTGCACAGAATTGAGTGCCATGTTTTCATTGACCGGCTATCTCACAGAACTGTGTGACTTACTGACTCGCCCTCGTAGCGGTTTCTACACCGCTATGCACCGTTTTACGGGACAAACATTTGTCAGCATAAACAGGACACCCACCTTGGAGGGCGACATTTCGCGAATGACGCTGAAGTTGAATTTGAAGTGAAAACGTGGTTTAGAAAACAGAGCACGCAGTTCTATGCAGCCGGTTTTGGAGGACTGATAAAACGATGGGATAAGTTCATCAATGTTGGTGGAAATTATGTTGAGAAATAAAGGGATAATGTATGTATAAAAATAAACTGGTTTCAATTTGTTATAAACATTTGTTATTTTTCTACAGCCATTTGTGACTTACTTATTAACTTACCCTCGTATTATAACTGTTCCGAGATAATTGTACCGATTCACTTGTTAAAGAATATTCAAATTTACCTGTATATTACATTGTGGTATTTTCCTCTTCCAAGTGATGACCATAAGCTGTCTTCTTACAATTTAATTATAACCCTAGTTGTTCACTGTGTGCAACAACCGCATCTACTAAATGTTGCAGATCCTGCTCATTGTCTGAAATCAATACTGTATCATCCGCATATCTAATGTTATTGATATTTCGTCCTCCAATTATGATTCCTTTCATATCGTCTACATTTCTGAAAATATTTTCACTATACAGGGAAAAAAGATTGTTATTTGAGTTCTGCTTACGTATTGTTTGACGAGTTCCAGATGTGTCGGTGTTACCTTTCCTCTTGTGTAAACTAGACATCCCGAGAGAGGGATCATGCTGTATGGGCAACACATGGTCTCTACAATTCAGTCCCGGCTTCATGCTATGGAGAAGTTATTATGCCTTTTTTAAAAGCACAATGTAACAAAACTAACGTCTGTCAGGACGGCAATCTGTTCATACTGTACAGTGTATTACTTTTTCATCATCGTCTTGTGCCATGCCGATAAGCGTGGGCGGTCATGTGTCACCATCTTACAGGGTCACCAGAGTCGTGGATCATTGCTATGTTCTTGTCTCGACCATGCCACGTGGCCATGTCATCCAGATATTTACTGCTCTGCCCCTCCCTTGTTCTTTTCCCCTCAATCTTGCCAGGTTTCATCAAGTTCTCTAATTTATTTCTTCTCATAATGTGTCCAAAAAAATTGTGACTGTTTACGTCTAATTTCTCTAATCAGTTTACGTTTTAATTTGTTTCTTGTGGGACTTGCTCTGTTTTCAGTTTAAATAAAGTTGCTTGGTTATTGTGATTATTTTCTTTTTCCTTTGGACATCATCATCAACATCATCATCATCATCATCATCATCATCATCATCATCATTATCATCATCATCATCATCATCAAGTGCCCTGCCAGCTGGCATAGGCGTTCATGGCTCTACACATGTCTCGGTCTTTGGTTTTCTGGATCACCTCTATTGCTGATATTCCTCCATGCCACCGTTTCAATCCATCCAGCATCATTTGTCTTGCTCTGCCTATGCTTCTCTTCCCCTCGATCTTTCCAGATGTCATGATGTTCTCCAATGCCTCTCCTCTCATCACATGACCAAAGAAAGCTGATTGTCTCTTTCTTATTGTTGTATATAGTGTTCTAGTTTCATTAGCCTGTCTCAGGCAGTCGTTGTTAGTCACTCTGGCAGTCTAAGGAATTCGCAACATTCGTCTCAGGAACCACATCTTTGTTGCTTCTAATTTCTTCCTAATTTCTTCATTTAAATTCCACAATTCACTGCCATACAGCAAAACTGGTTCTACATAGCATTTCAGCACTCTTTGTCTTTCATTCAGTGACAGTGACTTATTGCATAAGCTAGTCTTCATTTTCTGAAATGCGGCTTTTGCTTGCCCTGTTCTGCTCTTAATCTCTGTTGTACATCTTCCATCTGAGGTATTTATCATTATCTACTTGGTTAAGAATTTTCTTTTTGTTTTTTTTATTTCATATTTTGGTGTCACAAGTTTTTTTATATCACCATTGTTACTGTTTTCTTGATATTGAAGGAGGGTCCTTTCTTAGCACTCCCTGTTTCTACAATGTCCAGTAAGCTTTGGACATATTCTGTAAAAACATATTTATTTCTTCCTTGAATTGAAAACCTTCTTCATTGAATTCTTGGCAGTTTGTTAGGAAGCGGTTTATGTTATTTGCATTTTGTGCACACTGGTCTCTCCAGTTCTCAGCTGTGTTTCTTTATTGGCCTGAAATGTTTTATTCCCAAGATGACGTCTAGTGCTTCTTTTGGTTTTCTGGTTCCTGCACACCGTTAATATTTATAACGCATTGTGTTGTGTTGTTGTTGTTTTTTTTTTTTTGTCTGACTTCTTTTTATTTGTTTCTGCAGCTGAATTATATACTATGCTTGCGTACTCTGTCTTGACTTATATAAATTCAGCATCGTGATTTCGTCTGCCCTCTTTCCGTTTCTCGTCATTATTTTCAGGATGATGTCCAGACCTTTGACTGACTCCACCACATTGTCTTTGATTCTTACAACTGAGTTGCGTGTCTGGAGCCATTCCTAGAAATTTGATTGTCTTTCTTTATTTAGTTTTTCTCAGAACATGTCATAGAACATGCTAATATGCATTGTTTATATTACAGAATTCATTTGGCAATGTTTTATTTTTCCTATGTGAATGTAACCTGTGCAATAGATAATTGCAGTTCGAAAGATGAGTGGTTAGAAGGGCGGGCCTGTGTGATCAATTTGTGACGCTTTGAAAATGAAGATCGTTCGTTTGTTCTTTAATTCTTGTCTTAACTAATTTTCGCTTGATTTTAATATCGAGTTGTTTACTTCTCACTGTTATTCCCCTGCGAAATGCCATCTATACAGTGTTTTTATTTTTTTGTTCACTTTATTTGGACCTTTTGGTTCATCCCGCTGCCTAAGTTGTTTATTTGTTGTTGTAATTTGTTATATTCTTTGTCGTAACGTCTTCCACTTTTCAATGTAGGGCAGTCATTTGCATACTGTGATAGGACGTTTTTGATATCTGTAAAACTGTATTGTTTAACAAATGTTGAGGTATAAATTCGAAACTGTAAAACTAGAAATAATGTATAGCAGTGTGGAGGTAACAATTCTAGACTGCTAAATTATAATGTATTATAATGGTTTGCATTGTGGAGGTATGAATTATAGACTGTAAAACTATAATGTTTAGGAGAGTGGACGTATAAATTCTAGACTTTACAACTATAATATTTAGTTGGCGGTGTGAATTTTAGACTGTAAAACTATAATCCTTAGCGGTGCGGAGGTATACATTCGAGACTGTAAAACTATAAATAATTTCTAGCAGTGTGGAGGTATAAATTCCAGACCGTAAAACTATAATGTTTAGCAGTGCCGGGGTATGAATTATAGACTGTAAAACTATAAATAATGTCTAGCACTAGCAGTGTGGAGGTATACATTCCAGACCGTAAAACTATAATATTTAGCAGTGTGGAGGTATACATTCTAGACAGTAAAATGCTAATATTTAGCATTGTGGAGGTATACATTCTAGAAAGTAAAATTATAATGTTTAGCCGTTTTTATTTTAGTCGTTTTAGTCGTTGGATCAACATCACGGCACACCGTTTAACACATAAGTGCTCCGTTTTCCTCCTAACTCAAACATGAGTTTGGAGAAACTCAGCTCAATGCACGAACTCTGTTGCATCGGCGAGGATCCTGAAATGCTTTGGGTAGATTTTTAACTCGAAATTTGCCCGGGCAGCGCCGTTAGGCTACTCTTTTTCGATTTCCAACTGCCAAGGGATTTTTTACATGTGCAACAATACACACGGGCATCCCATCTCACTACCCAGAGACCAGGGGAAATTACTGGAAGTCCGGGTGGATTTTTTAAATAAATCCTGGTCCTCGCCGGGGCCTGAACCCGGGACCTCCAGCACTCGAGGCGGACACCATACCTCGAGACCACTCAGCCCCCATAATGTTTAGTAGTGTCCAGCTATGAATTCTGGTTTGTAAAACTATAATATTTAGCAGTGTTGAGGTATAAATTATTGGCCGTAAAACTATGTTTAATAGTGTGGAGGTATAAATTCTACATTGCAAAAACTGTAGTATAATTTCTAACTGGCAATCTATATTGTCGGCTTTTGCAGATCTGGAGGTCGATACTGCCTCATAAAAATTGACGACAGACTGTTTTAAAATTAATTTTCTGGGAATTATCTGTGAAAAAAATGGCGACGAGGGTAGAACCGGTCACCGCATCTAGTTATATCATAGTAATAAATATACGTAAGACTAATTAATACTTGACGCCCCAATATCCTTATCTGCCACCTATACTAATAGTATTGCTGGTTTTCTCTAATCTCCAACATAGCTCTGTATATTGCTACCTCATGTACGCAATATTGCATGCCCTTTGTCGGACGCCGCGATCAACTCCAATTTGATTTTCTCGACAATTGTGTTAAGTAGTTTGCCATTGCTTTTCTGAACTAGAAATAACATTTAAGTCCAACTTACCGGTGTCTGAAATGACACCAGTTCCTCAGCGCACAGGAAGTCTGTTTTTGTTTTTGTTTGTATGTTTGCTCGCTTTGAACTCAAGCGTTATCCACATACGTGCTACTATGTCTAGTGCACTGGACCAGTGTTTGCATGTAGATTAGCTTTCCCTATTACTAGTGTCCCTCGCCATCAGGCGAGCCCACTCCGACTTCAGAGGTAATTGTAATTTACCTCCCAAAGACAAGGACGAGCAATCAGCAGTTTAGTCCAACTGACCGGTGTTGGGGTTGAACCCGCTACCTCGACATCAGCACACCGGATGTTTAAGAACGAACGTTCTTATCAATTCGGCCATGATGACCTCCGCACAGGAAGTTAAAGCGCAAGCGCCATATTATAGTAGTGCCTTATGTACTAGTAGTGCCTGATGTACTAGTAGTGCCTTATGTACTAGTAGTGCCTTATGTACTAGTAGTGCCTTATGTACTAGTAGTGCCTTATGTGCCCTATAAACGAGTTTCTGAACAATTTCACGTTCAGTAATTTGCCATTGGTGTCTGAACGGGCAGACAACTGACCGGAGTGGAATTAACCCACTACACCGCACAGGAAGTTTAAGCGCGAGCGTCATAAACCTTTGAGCCACGCCGACCTTCCTGTCATATATACTGTTGAGATAAACATGAGTGGCGTTGCCTTTTATGAGTAGAAGGAAACAATTAGGGGTGTAGAGACTGCGTCATTAATGAACGAACGAACTTTAATTTCAAAGAGTCACATATTGGGCACGAAGGTCCGTCTTACATTCCGCCTTTCCAACCACTCATCTTTCGTACATCAATGATCTATTCTGCATGTTACATTCACATATAAAGAACATGTTCGAATAAATGCTGTGAACATGACTGGCACATAGCCGTCTTGACAGAGGATAGTTTGTAAAAATGGAGTTATACCTCTCCATAACACAAAGCCTGGGCTGGATTTAGAGACCGTGTGCTGCCTATGCAACATGATCTCTCTCTCTCTCTCTCTCTCTCTCTCTCTCTCTCTCTCTCTCTCTCTCCCTCCCTCTCTCTCTCTCTCTCTCTCTCTCTCTCTCTCTCTCTTGGAATCCCTAGTTTACCCCAGAGGAAAGGTAACACCAATACGTCTGGAACAAGACAAGCTGCAGAAGCGGTCGTATCAGCAAAGTAATACTCTAACTATCCATCTGTCGGAGCTTCCATCCTAGACCAGTTGGTAACCAAGACATAGGGCCTGGGCTGCCCTGCCATGACATTTAGTCTGTAGGTTGCGTTTCCTCGCACTAGGGTAAGGCTTGTACTCCCCCAACTGCACTCCTCCGCCCCAGACCGTTGGCACAATGTGCAGTGTCGGGTTTGGTGAGCGCCGTCCAACATTCTGCGCTAACAGATAGCAGGTAGTACCGTCTACTGCCATACGGTAGCATCATAATACACATTACCATGTTGTGACACACAAGCACAGACAAAAGTTCATATTTGACAACGTTCTTCAGAGTAAAAACCAATAATAATGATGATGATAATAATAATAATAATAATAATAATAATAATAATAATAATAATAATAGTCCTGATTATGATATTAACTGATTCAGTGCCAAACTTAAGGTAGGATTGGACCAGACATGGTACAAGTTCAAATGAACAAGAAATATATTGTAAATTTCCGTTTACTGAGCACTGAAATTGCAGAAGATTCACGAAACAAAAGAAATAACACGATACCAATGTTATGGAGATATATCGTCTTTCTGTCAGAATGGAAAGGTCCCATTTATCGATATGGTATCATTTGGCGTTGAATCAGTTAATAATTATGACGAATGTTATGATACTAACAATAATTTTTTTTTTTTTAAATAATAAGTTTCGGAAATGTTTAATGAATAAATTAAATCGCACAACAAAAATCCTGAGTTTCGGCTCCAATAACCTTCTAATACAGTGTTTCTCAACCTTCTCTGCCCCCCCCCCCTCACCATATTTTCAGAACGTCATCACCCCCCCCCCCCGTTTTTTTCGTATTTCCTACATAAAAATTTGGCCCGTAGCCCCCCCCCCCCCCCCACCCCCACCCCCACCATATTTTCAGAACGTCATTCCCCCCTTTCGTATTTCCTACCTAAAACTAAAAATCCCACCCCCGCCCCTACACAGTATAAGTAATAATGGAAGCTAAAGTTAATAGCACATACTAAAGCAAGTCTAGACGTCCACATAAAACATGATGTGTCGGTCTACTTACTTTATAAATTGAATTTTAGAAGGGTGAGACGTACAGAACCGTACAGTGTGAAGGGAAAAACAATATCAAGTAATCGGTTCCTGTATTAACGCGATCTTGAAATAATCTTAATTTCCCCCCCCCCCCCCTGAAAAATCTAAACTTCCCCTTGGGGATGAATCCCCAGCCGGTTGAGAACCACTGTTTCAATACAACTGTATAAACGGGAATAATAGAACCATTATTATTGGAGAAAAAAAACAAACAGACATTATAGCTATCTTAGAAACAGAACATGAAAAACAGGGAAAGGTCAGCTTATAGACGCCATGCCGAGGCAGAAAATGGAGACTAAGCCTGTGGAAGTTCACTTGTAGCAATATTTTAGTAATATAAAAATACAACAGCAGCACAATCAAGAATACGTGAATAATACAATCAGTGCTGCAGTCAGCAATAAAGTCAGTGATACATGAGTAATACAATAAGTAATGCAATCAGTAAAACAATCAGTTATTCAACCAGTGTTACAATCAATCATACAATCATTCATACAATCATTAATATAGTCAGCAATACAATAATCACACAATCAGTACTACATTCAGTAGCACCATCAGTAATACAATCAGTAATAAAATCAGTAATATAATCAGTAATATTATCAGCAATATATCAGTAATTCAGTCAGTAATATTGTCAGTAATACAACAGTCATAAAGTCAGTAATACAACAGTCATAAAGTCAGTAATGCTATCAGCATGACAACAGTCATATATGATCAGTAATAAATACGACTAGTAAGACAATAGCTATAGTGCAGCATTCAGTAGTACAACAGTAATTCAATATGTAATGCAACAAACAGAAGCACAAAAGTAATCCATTCAATAATGCAACCGTAATACAATCAGTAATACACCAACAGCTGTATATAACAGTAATTCAATAAATAATACAACAACATAAGCACAATAGTAATTCAATCAATGATACAACACTGGGGATACAACAATAATTCAATCTGTCAATCTATAGCTGTAATTAAGCAGTCAGTAATGCAACAGAGATATAGTCAGCAACACATCAGTCATACAGTCAGTTCACAACAGTCACACAGTCAGCAATACAGCAGTCATACAGTCAGTAATACGACCAGCAACTCAATAACCTTAGCACAACAGTCATTCAATCAGTAAAACATCTGTAAAAACAGTACCACAACACACATTCTCTCAACTGAAACTCCTGCCGAATGAGGCTGCAATTCGATCGCCGCAACACAGCAGCAAAATATGAGCTTGCATCTTTACAATTTTACAAATGATTCCGGTCATCTCTGGCAGCGATGTATCACCTCAAACTACGCGGTTTGTTTTTTCTTTCTTTCTTTTACTATTATTTGGGTGTTTTTTATTATTATTTAGCCTTGTCACTTTCTTTTCCCCCCTCTCCTTTCTTTTTATCTTTTCTGTTCAAAGCGTCTCGCGGGAGAGTGCCCTCATGTTTCACTGCCCAGCCTCTAAGACAGAACCCATTTCTTTCCTTCGCCAAATCCAAATAATGAATGCTCCACGCAGGACGTTTTTC
>CAWUFQ010000574.1:2500-37500 GCA_963921405.1 Cepaea hortensis
GTTGTTCAGTATGAAAAGTCGTGTACAGTCATATCTTGAAGCCCGTGGTGGACATTGGTACTTTCCAGCTTTCCCAAAACAGTGTTAGACTAAAGCAGTGACTATTGTAACTAATGTAATGAAATTTTTAGCACATTTTTGATGACATCAGTTACTTAATTTTTTATCTTCATATTTGTTCTACATACAAAGTGTAGTGAGACTTTACAAACACCCTGTAATATTGAGAGGACATGGATAGAGCAACAATTGACTGGCTGTTGGCCGACGCTCCTTTTGTGGATAAACAGCAGAAGAAGACCATATTGCTTATGTAATTATTTATTCCAGCGATTTAAACATTCCACATTCATTTTTCTCTTTCTTCTTTTCCTTCTGTTTGTTAATATTCTCACACGTAAAGTTAATTTATTTTGTGCACCTCTCATGTTGCCATTGTCCAAACATTTTATTTATCTTCCCTGTTTTAACGAATGACACAATAATATCTAAGCATATGGATAACATCAGATGGAAGATGCGTTACAGAGAACAGAACATGACACGCAAAAACTGCGTTGTATCAGATGAAGAACTGTGATCAGCATGGGCGAATGGACAAGAGCGTTTGTCCTTAAACATCCGGTGTGCTGATACCGAGGCTGAGGTTTCAACCCCTAATCCTTTCAGCTGGACTAAAATGGTGACTTGGGGACCAACTTACAAGTACCTCTGAAGTCGGAGTGGGTTCGCCTGATGATGGAAGGCACTGGTAATAGGGATAGCTAATCCACACGCACAATTCAGCTCAGTGCTACAGGAAGTAACATTTATGGACGGAGCTTGAGTTTAAAGCGATAAAAACAACAACACGGTTTGTACCGGGTTTTATCTCACACGGCTCGGTCTCTGTCCGCATGGCAACCTGCCGAAAGCGACTCACTAAACACGAACAAACTCCGTAGCTCCAGTCTTCGAGAAAATTCCACTAGTGAACCGAACGACATATCCCGGAATTGAACCCGCAAACTTTGCAGCGCGAGGCAGGCAGTGTAACCACGTCGCCACGGAGACTACCATGTGATCAACATCACACAGACCGCCTTTACTTCCTTGGACACTTCATGGTACCCATTTAGGCAGATTCGACCTGGGCAATGAGGAAGGTCTAGGCCTCGATGAGGTATCGAACTCATGACCACCGGGCCAAGTGGTGGGAGAGCTAGCCACTACACCACCACAACTTCCACCTCTGAACTGTACGGATCACGAAGTGATATTCCTTCTGCTAGTGCTGCTCTAAGCCGGGTCCCTTGGGTGTCAGGGTCTGGCCATAACTCGCCACCGGCTCGTGGTGGTGAGGTCCTGGAGGATTTGACGCTGCGCCGCCAGCGTCTGCAGCCTACCTTGTGCCAGACGTATTGGTTACCCATTCCTCTGGAATACACAAGAATTAGGCCGAGAGAGAGGACGTGTCGTTTGGGCATCACACGTTTCTCTGAAGCTCTGCCCAGACATTGTGATGGAATTTTGGCCACATTTCAACTCACAGACTTTGGTCTGTCAAGACTGCAAGGTGCCAAACTAAGTGCTGGGAATCCAACAAGAACTCATTACTGTAGGATGTTTATTACTAAGACAAATAATTTTAGGAAACTGATATATTCTGGACGTTCAAAGAAACACGAAATTCTGGGAAAGATAATTTTGGAGGGAGGGGTTCCGGGAAAGCGGATAAAAGGAATCCTGATTCGCAGATTTATTCAAGATGTGATAGATTATTTAAAAATAATTGCATGATACGCAGAACATTTGGCGGATGATAGAGCGACATTGGGAAACACTGTTACGGGGTAGGAGTTCTGAATAAGAAAATCACCGGATGATGATGATGATGATGATGATGATGATGATGATGATGATGATAATGATGATGATAATGATTATGATGAAATGATGAATGCTAGAAACAACAGCCATGCTCGTTAAATTAGGTGAGACTTGCATTTACCACTAAAGTAATGGAACCACATGCATCATACATTGCTATATATCGGAAGTGACAGTAGTCATATGCTTGTCTCAAAGATTAAGCCATGCATGTCTAAGTTCACACTGTCTCACCGTGACACTGCGAATGACTCATTAAATCAGTCCAGGTTCCTTAGATCGACGCATCCTACGGCTATTAACTGAAGGATAAGGCCCAACGCCTCTAAGCCCATGTCCCTCAGCTGTGCGATCTTAGCCGGTGCTCAGCTCACCTAAGTGGAGTGAGATGCTTCCGTCCTTTACTTGGGGACGTTAATTACAAGTACCTCTACAGTCGTAGTGGGCTCGCCTGAATGGCGAGGGACACCGGTAAAAGGGAAAGCAAGCCCACACGCAAGATTCAGTCCTTTACTTCTTTAAACAGCGTGTAAAGACTACGCTTGAGTTTAAGCGAGCGAACAAAAAGAATAAGAAGGAAGTGACATTACAGTTCTTGCCTGTACGGCGCCACGGGATGGCCTACGCAAACGGCAGTTATTTATCGGAACGGAAACACCTCTTGGTAGACGGTAATAGTCACATCAGATCAGCTGTCAGCACAGGGACACTGTAGACTACAAGTCCATCTCACAAAACGAACGCTGTCTAAACTGACCACTGTATTTTTGGAAATGCCCCACTAGCTTCATAATATGTTAGTTTGTTGCATATGCTTTACAAGACGTCGCAGTCAACCCCAGCAGTTTTTGAATGTTCGTGATTCCTTGACAATTTTACGTTCAGTAGTTTCCCATTGCTTTCCCAACAACCGGCACTGATACCATTTCATGAAATAACCAGTGCAAGGTGGTCAGCTGCCTAATTTCCCGCAGCTGTGTTTCGAACGTGGTATGCGGGATTGCGAACTCCTTCGCCACAAATTACGTGATTATAACAGATGTTCCACATTATAACAATAGCTGGGACTATGTATAACAGATGTTCCACATTATAAAAATAGTTGGGACTATGTATAGCAGATGTTCCACATTATAACAATAGTTGGGACTATGTATAACAGATGTTCCACATTATAACAATAGTTGTGACTAGGTATAACAGATGTTCCACATTATAACAATAGTTGTGACTAGGTATAACAGATGTCCCACATTATAACAGTCTTTGGGACTATGTATAACAGATGTTCCACATTATAACAATAGCTGTGACTATGTATAACAGATGTTCCACATTATAACAATAGCTGTGACTATGTATATCAGATGTTCCACATTATAACAGTAGTTGGGACTATGTATAACAGATGTTCCACATTATAACAATAGTTGGGACTACGTATATCAGATGTTCCACATTATAACAGTCTTTGGGACTATGTATAGCAGATGTCCCACATTATAACAATAGTTGTGACTAGGTATAACAGATGTCCCACATTATAACAGTCTTTGGGACTATGTATAACAAATGTTCCACATTATAACAGTCTTTGGGACTATGTATAACAGATGTTCCACATTATAACAGTAGTTGGGACTATGTATAACAGATGTTCCACATTATAACAATAGCTGTGACTATGTATAACAGATGTTCCACATTATAACAATAGTCGTGACTAGGTATAACAGATGTTCCACATTATAACAATAGTTGTGACTATGTATAACATATGTTCCACATTATAACTATAGTCGTGACTATGTATAACAGATGTTCCACATTATAACAATAGTTGGGACTGTGTATAACAGATGTTCCACATTATAACAATAGCTGTGACTATGTATAACAGATGTTCCACATTATAACAATAGTCGTGACTAGGTATAACAGATGTTCCACATTATAACAATAGTCGTGACTAGGTATAACAGATGTTCCACATTATAACAATAGTTGGGACTGTGTATAACAGATGTTCCACATTATAACAATAGCTGTGACTATGTATAACAGATGTTCCACATTATAACAATAGTTGTGACTAGTGCCACATGGCGTTTAGACATAATGACGTCATCGGAATGGACGGTGGAAAATCATATACGGAGTTTCCCATTCAGACACTAAAGTGGATGTCAACGGAGGAATCCAAGGAAAATGTGGAGAACGTCAGAGAACGGCAACGGGGACGCTTCGAGAGAGGACATAAGGACAGCGGTGTTTTCTATGGGCTCCGTGTTGGAGAGGATAGGATCTGGTTTGGTGCAATCTTCTTAGTGAGCGAGGAAATCGTCTGTTGCCTCACATTCATACAGTGATGGGACCGGGACAGGAATAACCCTTAGACGAGTTAAACGCGGCTGGTAAATCCTTGGGAAAAGAGCGACCTTCCTAAAGCAATGGCAGAATTCGGGAACTGAGTCTGTATAACTGTATAACCACCCGTCCCCGTCTTCAGGGGCAGGTTATAATATGGAATAGCGTTCTTTGTTGTTCTGCGAGAGCATGTAATAAATGCCTGAAATTGCCGTCGGCTGGTTTGCGTCTGTTTCATCAAGGTGAGCGCTGTTTAGTATTTTGTTATTGAGTACGAGCAACTTTATGTCTTGGAGTGACATGCCTCGGCATGTGTCAAGGCAATGTGGGGTCTCTGATCCAGAAAGCATCGTGTGGATGTAAACAACGAAGATTCCCGCCATATCGCTAAGTAAACGAAGGAGAATGCACACCAGGATCAATTCCTGAAGCACGATGCAGCACCAAGATCGCTTGTTACGCGCCAACATGGCAGTTGCCGAAAGATCGTGAGAAACGCCAACATAATTATTGTTTGACGATTATCTGCAGGTAAAGGGACTAAATAATTTAATTAAACTAGTCCTTCATAAGTGCCACAGTTTGAGAAGTTTATCAGTGGAAAGAAAGAAATAAAGATTACACTATGCTATATTAACTGATCTACATACATGATGCGCACGAGCAGAAACAGATAATGAACATTACGTGTATTTAATCTCCCAAGCCGGACAGGTCAAAGGGTAGAGAACAGACAAAGAGAAACACCCTGGTCCTCCAGGTTGGGGGTTGAAGCGTGGGGTTAACATCCCCACCTTTGTAAAAACCTTTCTTTGTTACGAAACAAATACATGAGCCTCGATATCGGACTGACTTATCTGGACAACGACCTTGGAACGTTAAAGGACTTTTGAGATTTGGAACATGGAATGTACGGACACTATATCGAGCTGGAGCGGCCGAAGAACTAACCCGGGAGCTGATTGAATATCAAATGGATATAACAGCAATTCAAGAAATAAGGTGGCCAGGAGAGGGTACTTTAGAGCAAAATGGAATGATTATAATATATGGAGGAAACACCCAAAATAAACATGAATTAGGAACAGGATTTGTCATCAAAAAAGAGTTATGGGGGAACGTTTTAAACTTTAAAGCTTTTAATGACAGGATTAGTAAATTACGAATAAAAGGTAAATGGAAAAATATAACGATGATTAATGTACATGCACCTACTGAAGAAAAAGAAGATGATATTAAAGAAGACTTTTATAATGATCTGGAAGATGTCATAGAAGAAACCCCCAAACAGGACATCCTGATTGTGCTGGGAGACTTCAATGCAAAAATAGGTAGAGAGCAAACTAATAAAAAAGTGGCCGGTATGGAAAGCCTACATACAACTTCAAATGATAATGGATGGAGAGTCATCAACCTGGCAGAAGCCAAAGGACTGCAGGTTAGCAGTACCAGACTACAAAGAAAGGATATACACAAACAAACTTGGAAATCATGTGACAAGAGAACCTATAATCAAATAGATCACATTTTAATTAACAACAGAAATGCATCAAACATACAGCAAGTCAGAAGTTATAGAGGAGCTGAGTGCCACAGTGACCACTTCCTCGTTGGAGCAAAATTTAAAATAAAACTTAAGAGAGCTTTCTATACTAAATTACAAAGATTACACCCAACATATAACAGAGAAAAACTGCAAGACATTACAGTCAAAGAGAAATTTACAGATGAAATAAAATGTAAACTTGAAACTCTGCAAAACCCTTTGGAGGAAAGCATTGACCAAACTTGGTTGAACATCAAGAATACAATTCAGTCTACCGCAGAAGAATGTCTCGGTGTGTTAACCACGCATAGAAAGAACAGATGGTTCAATCAAAAATGTGAAGAAGCAGTCATTAGGAAGAAGAATGCCAGACATGTATGGTTAAATGACATCAATAACATCCAAAAGGAAGAGCATTATAGAAATGAATGTAAAGAGGCTACAAAAATAGTCAGACAGCAGAAGCGAGAATATATGAGTAATATAATCAAAGATATGGAAACTAATCACCAGAAAAATGAATCCAGAAAATTTTTTAAAGAACTGAAGTCAATGAAACGAGGGCACCAACAAAACACATATGGTTTAAAAGACAAAAATGGGAATATGATAAATACCAATGAGGAAATGTGCAACACATGGAAAGAATATTTTATTGCATTACTAAATTGTGAAGCTCCAAGTAACATTTTCTCACAGGAAGAGGTTCTAACATGCGAACCACAAATTGAAGAACCTACATTTGAAGAAATCCTATATGTAATCACACGACTTAAAAACAATAAGGCAACTGGGACTGATGGAATTGCTGCTGAATTTATAAAGGCAGGTGGCCATGCATTACATCTAAAGCTATACGAACTAATAATAAAAATCTGGAGGACAGAAGAATTACCCCATGACTGGAAAGAGTCATTATTGATACCTATCTTTAAGAAAGGAGACAAGTTCCAATGTGGAAATTATAGAGGAATATCACTACTGTCCACAAGCTATAAGATACTATCCGCAGTATTACTAAATAGATTAAAACAATATTCAGAAGACATATTAGGTGACTACCAGGCGGGTTTTAGACAAAACAGATCAACAATAGATCAGATATTTATCTTACGACAAATAGCCGAGAAGCATTGGGAATATAAAAGAGATCTCCATAACATTTTTGTGGATTTTAAAAAGGCTTATGATAGTGTCCATAGGAATAGTCTATGGAATGCTATGCAGGAATTTGGAATACCAAGGAAGTTAATCAACATGACCAGACTATGCATGGAAGATACTTATAATATAGTAACATATAAAGGCAGGAAATCAGACCCCTTCCAAATAACATCTGGCTTGAAACAGGGTGATGCACTATCGCCGCTACTCTTCAATCTGGCTCTAGAGAAAGTTGTAAGGAAGGTAAAGGAGGAATGTGATATTGGAGGAACATCCAAGCTGCTTGGTTATGCAGATGATATAGATATTATAGGGCAAAGTGAACAAAAGACATTGGAAATATTGACTCACTTAAAGGAAAAAGCCCAACAGATGGGGCTGGTTATCAACCAAGATAAGACAGAATATATGGTAATTTCAAGAGACGGAATGGCTAGAAACTCTGGCCACATACAAATAGATAATATGACCATTAAAAGAACGGAAACATACAAATACCTGGGTACGATCTTCAACTGCTCCAACATCATAAGGGAAGAAATACAAACTAGAATCAACTCTGGAAATAAGATATACTATGCACTACAACATCTACTAAAATCAAAGGCGCTATCTCGTAACACCAAAATCACAATATACAAAACACTGATCAGACCAGTTGTGCTGTATGGCTCTGAAACCTGGAGTACAACGAAAGGAGACGAAGCCTTGTTACAAACCTTTGAGAACAAAATTTTAAGACGCATCTTTGGACCCATTAGGGATACACAAAGTGGAGAGTGGAAAAGAAGAAGTAACAAAGACATTTATGATCTGTTTAAGTCCCCGCTAATCACTGGTATCATGAAGGCTAATAGACTACAATGGCTGGGGCATATAGAAAGAATGGAAGATAATAGGGAAACAAAACTCGCTTACACTCAGGAAATAAATGACCGTAGACCCCGAGGTAGACCAAGAAGGCGGTGGAGAGATAATACATGTACAGACCTACAAGCACTTGGAATCAACGACTGGCAAGAGAAGGTCCACCAGAGAGACGAATGGAGACGGATTGTATTTGCAGCAAAGAACCTCAATGGCTCGGAACGCTGAAGAAGAAGAAGAAATTATATACTATCGTTTGAGACAATAGTAAATAGTTAAATACGATCATAATATTGTCCAAGTTTGGGAAAGTGAAGCACAATACAGTAATGGAGAAGTAAACACAACTGATATATTTGGTTTACGGATCGTTTGAGTCCACACTCGACTTATAATGTGTTGGTACAGAAGAAGGAGGCGTTAGCTTCCTGCACGACATTTCCACTCTGTTAACAAAGCAGTGAGTCAAACTTATAATAGGAGAAAGAACACTTACTTTCATGCTTATGACACTGATATAACTACACACAAGGATGGTACGATATTGCCAGTACCCACACATTTAACATACGAGTATCAAGAATAGGAGGACACATATGAAGATTAAGTTGACACAGTACCACTTCATTACTTCGAACTTTACTCTTCACGGGAAACTTCAATATATATTTACGAGTTACAACGGGATATCTGACAGAATACATAGAGACACGTTATCATTACACCTCAACATGCAGGAAATCTAACACGTGTACACTCACTTGATTTGAAGTCGAAGCATACAGATAGACTTTAATGTCACATAGTACCCAATTGTTCAAGGTATTTAATCGATAACGATTCACATTGGGACAGTTATATTTATTATATCGGGGCATTAAAGGACATTATACACATCAAGATACTACTGGACACTACACTGCACCTGGAACGCATCGAGACGTTACATGTTCCTCAAGACTCTGACGACAGGAACATATAAAGACACTTATGGATGTTACACATTGCACCGCTGTAGCAAATGACTCAATTATTTATTGACATTGTTCCAATGTTAGCGATCCTCACTAGGACACCATTGAGCTCATTTACGGACATGGAAGTAACACTTCGTTCGTCTAACGACACCATTTCATGATTGTGGATTGACACAACGACGATACAAACATTAACTCATTACGTCGACATCTACGGACAACGGTAACGTTTGGACATTGATTGACTGTACACGGATACACTACACACGTCAGGAGGCTACTCACTTTACACTTCAGCGGTTACACATCGGAACGTTTTACGGATTGACAATTACTATTTTTTTCATCGTGATACCAGACACAGTCGAATCGGTCACACATTGGACTTTAGGTACCAGAACCGGATGCAGGCAGATCTACTGATTTCACTGTGGGCATCATTCATTCGGATACCTACAGCAGCCTAAACGTATCACAATAAGGCTGCAGTAAAATTCAAACGTCGTCGTTACACTACAGCCAACTACGTGTTATGGGTTGGTTACGGACTTCCTGAGTCCAGGGTGAAAGTAGTACAAGTTAATTGTACTATCGTTCAAGCCAGGAGCAACAGTCTATTGTGGACACAGCTTCTCGGGTATAAATCAACAAGCATACCAATACTCGAGTGGTGACCACGGATCAATTCCTTAATGAACTGATCGACACAATTCTATGTCAAAATTTTTGAACGACAGGAACTCTACTCGGTTATCTATGTACAAGAGAGCCGGGAAAAGAGTTGATTGAGTTCGTGTTGGCTCAACGGTGATACAACCCAAATATTGCACAAGGCCAGTATATGTTATTGTTGGTTAATGTGTTATTGTTGATAAATGAGGTGCCTATTATTTAATAATGAGTAAATTAATTCAAAAATGGATAGTGTGGACGGTTAGAAGGGCATTTTTACATTAAACAAGGACACTTGAATATTGTGGTGTCAACAGATAATTTTTATCTTGGATTAAGTATAGTAGTAATTTCTATAAAAGTGCTATTTTATGAAAGAAAATATCTATTTACGTCACTCGTCAGTCGTCACCTGTCATTGTTGAGTGTCTAGTACTAAATATTCTTTATACTATATATAGATAGCAAGAAGTTACTGAATTTCGTTATTATTCAATCTTACATTGCTGTTGAGTTGCAATTCATATTTTGTTCAGCAGTTGTTATATTGATTGTCTTATCCGAATTGAACATATTTACATTTCTACATTGTTCGATCATATTTCAGCTAGATAAATTATTACACAGGTAGGACAGGATGTCGACACTACAATATTTCACGGAGTTGGGTGAGAAGAATGGTTTAGCTGGTGCGGACCTTAGGAATTGGGTGCTACAAGAATTCAGAGCTCAAACCGCACGTGAGTGGATGGAACAAAGAGAAAAACATGCAACAGAGCAACTTCAAGCTACGCGTGAACGACAAGAACGACAAAAGAAATGGGCACTAGAGATGGCTATCAAGCAGAATGAGATAGCAGCTAGAGAAAAAGAATTAACTTTGAGACGCGAAAGGATTGCAGCCGAAAAAGAGAATTTGGCTCTGAAGGAACAGGAAAAGATAGCTGAAATGAGAAAAGAGTTAACGGCAAGACAGATAACCGCAGACGCAGAGTTAAAAGCAAGACAATTAACCGTCGAGACAGAAATCATGCAAAAACGACTCGCACTTGTAGAGGAGAGTCTTGCAAGGGAAACAATGTGGAAGGAGCGTATAAGACAAATGTATGAAATAAAAGAAAGTTATCACACAAGTAAAGTATGTGCTACAGTAGTGAAAGAACCAAACGCCAGAGATTTCGTTCAGAAAGGAACTATAGAACACAAGTCTAACGAAACACTTACAAGTACAAATGCCCAAATTGAAACAACACAAGAAGAAGAAGAAGAAGAAGAAGAAGAAGAAGAAGAAGAAGAAGAAGAAGAAGAAGAAGAAGAAGAAGAAGAAGAAGAAGAAGATGAAGAAGAAGAAGAAGAAGAAGAAGAAGAAGAAGAAGAAGAAGAAGAAGAAGAAAAGACGCAAATAGAACAGGGTACATCAACGGTAGGCATGCATGATTCAACGCTACTGAGTGATAGCATAACGGTAAATAAGTGCAAATACCAAGATTTGCACAAAGTCAACGAACCCAAACATAGTCTAAACGGGTTCATTCAAACAAAAACGCATATCATAAACATGCACACAGAAGTGAAGAAGCATAGCACAAATATACACAAAAAAGGCAAGAAATGGATTACATACATACGCACAGAAGTCAAGAAGTGTGTCACTAACAGATACACACAATCAAAGAAATACGTTGCGTGCGGCATTACAATTATCCATTCACAAATTAAAAGAAGATACACAAGACTGAAAACAATTACATTGTTCCAATCAACAAAGTTACAATGTACAAATATTGGCATGCGTGCAGAAGAGAGATTCTACAGATTTGAAACAAAGAAAGAAAGAAAGAAAATGAATGAAAAGACGAATAAAAGAAAAAAATAACAAGAAAAATAAAATTGGATGAAAGTGTTAGGTTCATGTCAACACATAGTACACTACAGACACATTAGGGGCTTATTACTTAGTTATCCCAGATGTCACTGTGTAGGGTTATACTTGTCAGAATTGTTCTCACTATTTTTCTTCACTTAAGTGTGTGAAAATATGTTGGTTCTCTATTCTACGGATAATTGTTCGTAACTATATCGTTATTAGAGAACTTAATAATTTTATGAAGAGTATTTGATTTAAATATTTATTATATTTCTGATTTATTATCTTAGAAATCTTGAATCTTTGAGATATGATTCTTCACAAAACTGTATATTTTAAATCAACTATAAATATAAATATTTTATTCAATTTATTCAATCCTAGTTTATTATAGTTGTTGGTTCATAGAGTGTTTGGAAATGGGTTAGATAGCACCGAATTTACTGACAATACACACACAGATCAACAATTACATATTATTAATGCAAATAGCTAGTTTAAATAGTTGGATACTTCTGTCGATATGTGATTTTGACAGGATGATAAGAAATTTACGTGAGGAGGAACCGTTGAGGCATGGAGAACTTTGAGAACTTTGACTTGTGTGGTTTTTCTCCTGGGTCGAGTTTTCACTTGGATGGTTTGTGACTGGGTGTAACTACTTTAAAGGAAAACCGGTGAACACGTATTGTGATATGACTTGAACATTGTATAATATTAGTATGTGTATATAGAGTTAATGTAATGAATTGTGATAATAGTTAATTAGTTAACGTAGTTAGATTAAATACTATGTTAGTATAGTTATATTTTGATCATTGATCGTTAGTTATTATTACTTAATTATCAATTGTCAATTTTATTGCGATCGCCATTTCCAAGTATAGACACCACTACATATAGCATAATGAAATATGCCGTTGAAGGATATTGTCACTCGGTCATTATTGCCACACCTTCACAGAGAAGTTATGATGACTTCTTTAAGGAGCATTTACCTCGACTACACCTGAAAATTATGACGTCATAATACTGGTCCCCTACCTACCCGTTTGATGAGAGTAAGATATACGACATAGCGGTCGAGATAAAAGTCATTGTGTCTACACTGCTATGTGTCAGATTAATTCTCTTGATGAAAGAAAAAAATGATTACATCATTTTAAAAGGGAGGGGGGCATACTGCCACATGGCGTTTAGACATAATGACGTCATCGGAATGGACGGTGGAAAATCATATACGGAGTTTCCCATTCAGACACTAAAGTGGATGTCAACGGAGGAATCCAAGGAAAATGTGGAGAACGTCAGAGAACGGCAACGGGGACGCTTCGAGAGAGGACATAAGGACAGCGGTGTTTTCTATGGGCTCCGTGTTGGAGAGGATAGGATCTGGTTTGGTGCAATCTTCTTAGTGAGCGAGGAAATCGTCTGTTGCCTCACATTCATACAGTGATGGGACCGGGACAGGAATAACCCTTAGACGAGTTAAACGCGGCTGGTAAATCCTTGGGAAAAGAGCGACCTTCCTAAAGCAATGGCAGAATTCGGGAACTGAGTCTGTATAACTGTATAACCACCCGTCCCCGTCTTCAGGGGCAGGTTATAATATGGAATAGCGTTCTTTGTTGTTCTGCGAGAGCATGTAATAAATGCCTGAAATTGCCGTCGGCTGGTTTGCGTCTGTTTCATCAAGGTGAGCGCTGTTTAGTATTTTGTTATTGAGTACGAGCAACTTTATGTCTTGGAGTGACATGCCTCGGCATGTGTCAAGGCAACTAGGTATAACAGATGTTCCACATTATAACAATAGTTGTGACTAGGTATAACAGATGTTCCACATTATAACAATAGTTGTGACTATGTATAACATATGTTCCACATTATAACTATAGTCGTGACTATGTATAACAGATGTTCCACATTATACAATAGTTGGGACTGTGTATAACAGATGTTCCACATTATAACAATAGCTGTGACTATGTATAACAGATGTTCCACATTATAACAATAGTCGTGACTAGGTATAACAGATGTTCCACATTATAACAATAGTTGTGACTAGGTATAACAGATGTTCCACATTATAACAATAGTTGTGACTAGGTATAACAGATGTTCCACATTATAACAATAGTTAGGACTATGTATAACAGATGCTCCACACTATAACTATAGTCGTGACTATGTATAACAGATGTTCCACATTATACAATAGTTGGGACTGTGTATAACAGATGTTCCACATTACAACATGGTAGAGATGCTTGCAGACCCACAAATTGATGAGAAAGATATTAGACTTATAAATAAAAACATATACTGGAAACAACAAGCTGACATAATGATTGATAATGAAGAGGGATATTATCAGTCTATTAAGAGAGGTGTGAGATAGGAATGTTTAATGTCTTCGGATCTTTTTTCCCTATACAGTGAAAGTATTTTCAGAATGTAGAAGATATTAACGGAATCATCATCCGAGGACGAAACATCAATAACATTAGATATGCAGATGATACAGTATTGATTGCAGACAATAAGCAGGATCTGCAACAATTAGTAGATGCGGTTGTTGCACAAAGTGAACAACTGGGAATAGAATTAAATTGTGAAAAGACACAGATTATAGTCGTCACTGGGAAGACGGAAATACCAATATGTAATATGCAAGTGCCGGTCTCCCTAGCCTAGAGGTTAGCGACTTTCTTCGTAATTCCGTATACTCTCGTGAGTAACGTGACGACGGCTAGAATCGGTAGCGGTTCTAACCGCTTCGGTAACTTACGGGGTATGTGAGCTGGTCGCTCAGAAAGCAATGGCAAACTATTGAGCAAAATCTTGTCAAGAAATCAACAATCAGCTGAAAGATGCTGATGTTGACAGCGATGTCCTGTAAAGGATATGAACATTTAATTCTTAATATACAAGTAAATGGGAATATTCTTCAACAAGTGAATAGGTACAATTATCTCGGAACAGTAATGACATCTGATGGGAGATGCCTTGAAGAGATTAGAACAAGAATCGCCATGGCGATGGTAGCCTTTTTTAAGATGAAAAAACAAACTGACCAATAGAATGATTTCAGTTGAAACTAGAAAAAGAGTGCTGAGGTTCTACATAGAGCCTGTACTTTTATATGGATGTGAAGCTTGGACAATGAGCAGTCAAGCTGAAAAACATCTGATGGCTGTGGAAATGTGGTTTCTGAGGAGAATGCAAAGAATAACCTGGGCAGACAGAAAAACCAATGACCACTACAAGAAACAAATGAAGATCGTAAACTGATCAGAGAAATTAGACATAGGTAGTCAAAATATTTGGACATGTTATGAGAAGAAATGGATTTGAGAACTTTGTGACAACTGGCAAGCTCGAGGGGAGGAGAACATGGGGGAAGACAGAAAAATAAATACCTGGATGGCTTGACCACGTGGCATGGTCAAGACATGAACACTGAGCTGATCCACGACTCTGGTGATCGAGTGAAATGGCGAGTCATGACTGCCCACACTTACCGGCATGGTACATGATGGATGCAGTATACACCTGATGAGATGCAGCAAAATATGCCAGGCAATAAATCGTTCGACGTATTGTTTGTGGCCTATATGCTTAAATTATACCGTGTTCTCTCTTTTGGTAACACGTGAGCTTAAATCTGGCCCCAGGGGTGAACATGAAAAAGAAATTGAGGAATTTGCGATGACATTGCAATGACAACTGGATTCACCCAGGCACCTCAAATCTTTGTTTAGACTACTGAGTATTGGGCACTGCTCTCAGAATCAGGAATGGCAACAACGAAAAGTGGAACCGGCCAGCTTGACAAGGCTACAATCACAAGTAACAGATTGGACGTTGCGGCTAGACAATCTTCGTCAACACGCACACACAAGATAAACACACAGATACAACTATATACACATATTTAACTGATCCAGTGCCGAGGGATAATATATCGTCAAATGTGACCCCCTATTTGGACTGAAGAATGATATATCGCCATACTAGGGTTAACGTGTTATTTATTTTGTTTCGAGATATCTCCCGCAATTTCAATGCTCAATGAACGGACATTTACATTATTATAATACGTCATTTGATTGTGTGCCATGTCTTGTCAAAACCTATGTTTTTATTGGCACTGAATCAGTTAAAAAGTTACTTATTGATGTAATCGAATGTTGCTTTATTGCTGTGCCTGTTTCGACGAATGGAGTCAACCAGTTAAGTAATTATTGTACATTTTTTAAGAAGTTGTATCGATGTATGTTTTTTGTTTTGTACTGACGTAAGCTATGAAGTTGAATCAATGGCTGTTTGTTGTTATGTACTGACGTAAGCTTTCTAACCGCAAAGTCAATTCTGTAATGTTATCGTCTTCTTTTAAAGCGGATAAATTTCACTTCTCGTATTTCGTTGATTTACCCGCTGTATATTTACAGCTTTACGACAGGTCCACCAATCTCATTTCACAGCTTGTAAACTGAGTGGCAGACTAAATAAATAAGACCAAATATTTTTTAAAAAACTGGACTAATATAGTATACAAGCTTAGAGTCATGTTTTCCTTTCCTTCCAATGACTTGCACCCTGGCGTGGGAGAGAATGACTCTTCAAAACTATAGCTTTCAGGCTATTTAGTAATCAATGTTTCACGGCTATGAAGCAGTTTGTCTAGCATATTGTCTCTGTGTTGCCACATTGATCTTACCATTAGTACAGTAGTTTTTGGCTTATTATCTCCTTATCAAGCGGTAGAAGAATGTCAGCCTTGTTATTCTGACGTGTGGAGAGAGGTTTTCCCTATCTCTATATTTTTGTTAAAACAGTGGCATTTGTTTGGCGTAAAGGCCAATGAACGGGCGGACTTGTTTGGCAAACAATGTACCAATACAAGGGGGAAGAAGCATGGGCAGGGCCGACTTCGTCAATGTAGGAGGGACCCAGTTGGTCGATACCGACGAAGTTCTGACGCTGGCTCGATTACACGACCGTGGTGGAGTGAAGGCCTGACCGAGCACGTGGATGGCGTCTACGTAGGCGAGAGAGGAGAGATTACAAGCCAACACCTCTTGGGAGCAGTGAATGGGGATACTTTGGGATGGCTGCTGCATTGGAGGATTGAGTACGCATGGGGTTGCTCAATGTGCAGGGATGTCGATCGTGATAACATAACATAATTTAACATTACCATGACATAACATAGCATAACATTACCATAACATAACATAGCATAACATTACCATGACATAACATAGCATAACATTACCATAACATAGCATAGCATAACATTGACATAGCATAGCATTACATTAACATAACATAGCATATCATAGCATAGCATAACATAACATAACATAACATTATCATTAACATAACATGATATAATTTAACATTACCATAACATTAACATTAACATAACATAACATGACATAACATTAACATACCATAACAGCATAAATGATATGGAATAGAAAGAAAAAGCAGCGGCTGCAGCAGGATATAACAATATGAAATGGAAACAAATAGGTATATTAAACTCCTGCGAGAAAAAACGTACTAAACATCAACAACGTTTCACATACCTTACAAGGAGATCCACGTGTCGCGAAAAACAGGTGAAAAATCCGAAATCAGAAGCACTCAATAAATACAAAAAATGAATAATAAAATAAGATAAGATACACACGAACGCGTACAATACGACACACAGACGTTTCGATTCTCAGAATCTTTGTCAATGACAACACAGATAGCTAACAACGAGATACAGCAAACAAACGACAAAACACTAACACACGACCTATCACTTAGCCATGTGAGGCAGAAAAGGTGACTTGGCCAGCTGCGAAGGCGCTTGTGGCTGCAGAATTAAATATGGGTTGCCAAAAAGGATTTGAGTAGCCAAAAATATGTGAACAGTCTGCTATGAAAATATAGGAATGTGGGGACAATTAAGTCTAGATATGGGGGGGGGGGGGGACAGCATAGTAATAGATAGTGTAAACAATTGGGGAAGATGCCACAGTTATACTGTGGCGTCCACAACAGTATTAATTCCTGCTGGGTGGATGCATCCCAGATTGTTGATTAGCTGGCATTCAATTTTAAGTCTGACGCAGCTATTGGAGAAGCAGGGTTTTAATGCGGTGACACATGATCATCGACTCCATTATGGTTGGAGGAATTGAAATGGTTGGGGACAGGTTTGTCAGCGCCCTGATTGATGTCTCTGAGGTGTTATTTAAAACGACCAGCAAGACGTCTGCCCGTTTGGCCAATGTATTTCATGTCACATCGTTTGCAGATGATAACATAAATCAGATTGCGGGATGTGCAAGTGAAAGAATCTTTCAAGGTGAAGGTGCCTCGGGGAAATGCAATCTCTGGTGTCTGAACAACGTATGGGCATGTCAGACAGTTCCTACGATGGCATTCGAATGTGCCCACGGATGAAGTAACCGTGGGGAGGCGACTATGCACAAGGTGGTCTCTGAGGCTCTGGTTACGGCGGAAAATTACCCTGGGGCCATTGGAGAATACCTCACGAGTGGTAGGATCGGATTCCAAGATGGACCAGTGTCTCAGGAAATGTGCTTGATGGCATAGGCATGTGGATGGAAGGTGAGGATAAGCTTGGGTTCATTGTTCGGAGGTCGCGTATGCTTGGCGAGGGACATTTCCCGCGAGACCTGGGTTATGTGACAGAAAGCTGTCGACAAGACGTCCTCTGGGTAGGACCGTCTGCGGAAAAAGTCCAGCATTTCGTGGGCTCTCTCGAGGAAGTCATTATCGTCCTGACAGATACGACGAAGGCGGAGTAGCTGGGAATATGGGATGGAATCTTTGCAGCTTTTGGGGTGGGATGAGCTGTACAGGAGGAAACCGTGAGCATCAGTAGGTTTATAGTACACGGAGGTCGTGAGGCCTGTAGGGTTTAACTTAATGGTGGTGTCAAGGAAATTGACAGAGGTGGTGGAAATTTCTATGGTGAATTTGATCGATGGATGGAAGTTATTGACATAATTAATGAAACGGTTCAGTTCCGCCTCTGACATGTCAGTGAGACCTATGCCGTCATCGATGTAGCGTCGGTAAAAAGAAGGGAGAAGACCAACATAGCTGAGTTCAATCTGGTGTTCCAGATGTCCCATAAATAAACATGCGTAGCTGGGTCCCATTTTAGTGCCCATGGCGACACCGCTGATTTGTTCAAAGTAGTGGCCATTGAACTCAAAGGAATTATTGGTGAGGACCAATTCAGCGAGTCTCACAAGTGTGCGTGTAGGGATGGCTTGATCTGTGTCCAGAAAGAACTGTAGCGCCGTGAGGCCATCGGCGTGAGGAATGGAGGTATAGAGGGAACATACATCCATTAGGAATAGTCTGTATGTGTTCCCAGGAGTCAGTTGGAGAGAGTTGAATGAAAGTAACGCATGCGTTGTGTCCTTGATGTATGACGGGAGATTCGCAACTAGAGGTTGGAAAATCCTGTCAAGAAACGCTGAGATTAGTTCAGTCGGGCATGAGCAGGCAGAAACTATCGGACGTCCGGACTATCGGATTTTACCGACGCTACATCGATGACGGCATAGGTCTCACTGACATGTCAGAGGCGGAACTGAACCGTTTCATTAATTATGTCAATAACTTCCATCCATCGATCAAAATCACCACAGAAATTTCCACCACCTCTGTCAATTTCCTTGACACCACCATTAAGTTAAACCCTACAGGCCTCACGACCTCCGTGTACTATAAACCTACTGATGCTCACGGTTTCCTCCTGTACAGCTCATCCCACCCCAAAAGCTGCAAAGATTCCATCCCATATTCCCAGCTACTCCGCCTTCGTCGTATCTGTCAGGACGATAATGACTTCCCCGAGAGAGCCCACGAAATGCTGGACTTTTTCCGCAGACGGTCCTACCCAGAGGACGTCTTGTCGACAGCTTTCTGTCGCATAACCCAGGTCTCGCGGGAAATGTCCCTCGCCAAGCATACGCGACCTCCGAACAATGAACCCAAGCTTATCCTCACCTTCCATCCACATGCCTATGCCATCAAGCACATTTTCCTGAGACACTGGTCCATCTTGGAATCCGATCCTATCACTCGTGAGGTATTCTCCAATGGCCCCAGGGTAATTTTCCGCCGTAACCAGAGCCTCAGAGACCACCTTGTGCATAGTCGCCTCCCCACGGTTACTTCATCCGTGGGCACATTCGAATGCCATCGTAGGAACTGTCTGACATGCCCATACGTTGTTCAGACACCAGAGATTGCATTTCCCCGAGGCACCTTCACCTTGAAAGATTCTTTCACTTGCACATCCCGCAATCTGATTTATGTTATCATCTGCAAACGATGTGACATGAAATACATTGGTCAAACGGGCAGACGTCTTGCTGATCGTTTTAGAGAACACCTCAGAGACATCAATCAGGGCGCTGACAAACCTGTCCCCAACCATTTCAATTCCTCCAACCATAATGGAGCCGACGATGCATGTGTCACCGCATTAAAACCCTGCTTCTCCAATAGCTGTGTCAGACTTAAAATTGAATGCCAGCTAATCAACAATCTGGGATGCATCCACCCAGCAGGAATTAATACTGTTGTGGACGCCACAGTATAACTGTGACATCTTCCCCAATTGTTTACACTATCTATTACTATGCTGCCCCCCCCCCCCCCCCCCCCCAATATCTAGACTTAATTGTCCCCACATTCCTATATTTTCATAGCAGACTGTTCACATCTCCCCCGATGGTGTTTCAACCTTGTCGTGGTTGGGGAGCTTGAGTTTCTCAATGACCCTGAGAGCTATGCCGGCGGTAGCGTAGCTACCAGCAGGGCCTCCCAAGCCGGACAGGTCAAAGGGCAGAGAACAGACAAAGAGAAACACCCTGGTCCTCCAGGTTGGGGGTTGAAGCGTGGGGTTAACATCCCCACCTTTGTAAAAACCTTTCTTTGTTACGAAACAAATACATGAGCCTCGATATCGGACTGACTTATCTGGACAACGACCTTGGAACGTTAAAGAACTTTTGAGATTTGGAACATGGAATGTAAGGACACTATATCGAGCTGGAGCGGCCGAAGAACTAACCCGGGAGCTGGTTGAATATCAAATGGATATAACGGCAATTCAAGAAATAAGGTGGCCAGGAGAGGGTACTTTAGAGCAAAATGGAATGATTATAATATATGGAGGAAACAACCAAAATAAACATGTATTTGGAACAGGATTTGTCATCAAAAAAGAGTTATGGGGGAACATTTTAAAATTTAAAGCTTTTAATGACAGGATTAGTAAATTACGAATAAAAGGTAAATGGAAAAATATAACGATGATTAATGTACATGCACCTACTGAAGAGAAAGAAGATGATATTAAAGAAGACTTTTATAATGATCTGGAAGATGCCATAGAAGAAACCCCCAAACAGGACATCCTGATTGTGCTGGGAGACTTCAATGCAAAAATAGGTAGAGAGCAAACTAATAAAAAAGTGGCCGGTATGGAAAGCCTACATACAACTTCAAATGATAATGGATGGAGAGTCATCAACCTGGCAGAAGCCAAAGGACTGCAGATTAGCAGTACCAGACAACAAAGAAAGGATATACACAAACAAACTTGGAAATCATGTGACAAGAGAACCTATAATCAAATAGATCACATCTTAATTAACAACAGAAATGCATCAAACATACAGCAAGTCAGAAGTTATAGAGGAGCTGAGTGCCACAGTGACCACTTCCTTGTTGGAGCAAAATTTAAAATAAAACTTAAGAGAGCTTTCTATACTAAATTACAAAGATTACACCCAACATATAACAGAGAAAAACTACAAGACATTACAGTCAAAGAGAAATTTACAGATGAAATAAAATGTAAACTTGAAACTCTGCAAAACCCTTCGGAGGAAAGCGTTGACCAAACTTGGTTGAACATCAAGAATACAATTCAATCTACCGCAGAAGAATGTCTCGGTGTGTTAACCACGCATAGAAAGAACAGATGGTTCAATCAAAAATGTGAAGAAGCAGTCATTAGGAAGAAGAATGCCAGACATGTATGGTTAAATGACATCAATAACATCCAAAAGGAAGAGCATTATAGAAATGAATGTAAAGAGGCTACAAAAATAGTCAGACAGCAGAAGCGAGAATATATGAGTAATATAATCAAAAATATGGAAACTAATCATCAGAAAAATTCTTCTTCTTCTTCTTCTTCTTCAGCGTTCCGAGCCATTGAGGTTCTTTGCTGCAAATACAATCCGTCTCCATTCGTCTCTCTGGTGGACCTTCTCTTGCCAGTCGTTGA
Organism: Cepaea hortensis; assembly: GCA_963921405.1. NCBI lineage: Eukaryota > Metazoa > Mollusca > Gastropoda > Stylommatophora > Helicidae > Cepaea > Cepaea hortensis. Next base: position 24,178 of record CAWUFQ010000574.1, read on the forward strand.
TTCCAAGTGCTTGTAGGTCTGTACATGTATTATCTCTCCACCGCCTTCTTGGTCTACCTCGGGGTCTACGGTCATTTATTTCCTGAGTGTAAGCGAGTTTTGTTTCCCTATTATCTTCCATTCTTTCTATATGCCCCAGCCATTGTAGTCTATTAGCCTTCATGATACCAGTGATTAGCGGGGACTTAAACAGATCATAAATGTCTTTGTTACTTCTTCTTTTCCACTCTCCACTTTGTGTATCCCTAATGGGTCCAAAGATGCGTCTTAAAATTTTGTTCTCAAAGGTTTGTAACAAGGCTTCGTCTCCTTTCGTTGTACTCCAGGTTTCAGAGCCATACAGCACAACTGGTCTGATCAGTGTTTTGTATATTGTGATTTTGGTGTTACGAGATAGCGCCTTTGATTTTAGTAGATGTTATAGTGCATAGTATATCTTATTTCCAGAGTTGATTCTAGTTTGTATTTCTTCCCTTATGATGTTGGAGCAGTTGAAGATCGTACCCAGGTATTTGTATGTTTCCGTTCTTTTAATGGTCATATTATCTATTTGTATGTGGCCAGAGTTTCTAGCCATTCCGTCTCTTGAAATTACCATATATTCTGTCTTATCTTGGTTGATAACCAGCCCCATCTGTTGGGCTTTTTCCTTTAAGTGAGTCAATATTTCCAATGTCTTTTGTTCACTTTGCCCTATAATATCTATATCATCTGCATAACCAAGCAGCTTGGATGTTCCTCCAATATCACATTCCTCCTTTACCTTCCTTACAACTTTCTCTAGAGCCAGATTGAAGAGTAGCGGCGATAGTGCATCACCCTGTTTCAAGCCAGATGTTATTTGGAAGGGGTCTGATTTCCTGCCTTTATATGTTACTATATTATAAGTATCTTCCATGCATAGTCTGGTCATGTTGATTAACTTCCTTGGTATTCCAAATTACTGCATAGCATTCCATAGACTATTCCTATGGACACTATCATAAGCCTTTTTAAAATCCACAAAAATGTTATGGAGATCTCTTTTATATTCCCAATGTTTCTCGGCTATTTGACGTAAGATAAATATCTGATCTATTGTTGATCTGTTTTGTCTAAAGCCCGCCTGGTAGTCACCTAATATGTCTTCTGAATATGGTTATCAGAAAAATGAATCCAGAAAATTTTTTAAAGAACTGAAGTCAATGAAACGAGGGCACCAACAAAACACATATGGTTTAAAAGACAAAAATGGGAATATGATAAATACCAATGAGGAAATGTGCAACACATGGAAAGAATATTTTATTGAATTACTAAATTGTGAAGCTCCAAGTAACATTTTCCCACAGGAAGATGTTCTAACATGCGAACCACAAATTGAAGAACCTACATTTGAAGAAATCCTATATGTAATCACACGACTTAAAAACAATAAGGCAACAGGGACTGATGGAATTGCTGCTGAATTTATAAAGGCAGGTGGCCATGCATTACATCTAAAGCTATACGAACTAATAATAAAAATCTGGAGGACAGAAGAATTACCCCATGACTGGAAAGAGTCATTATTGATACCTATCTTTAAGAAAGGAGACAAGTTCCAATGTGGAAATTATAGAGGGATATCACTACTGTCCACAAGCTATAAGATACTATCCGCAGTATTACTAAATAGACTAAAACCATATTCAGAAGACATATTAGGTGACTACCAGGCGGGTTTTAGACAAAACAGATCAACAATAGATCAGATATTTATCTTACGACAAATAGCCGAGAAACATTGGGAATATAAAAGAGATCTCCATAACATTTTTGTGGATTTTAAAAAGGCTTATGATAGTGCACATAGGAATAGTCTATGGAATGCTATGCAGGAATTTGGAATACCAAGAAAGTTAATCAACATGACCAGACTATGCATGGAAGATACTTATAATATAGTAACATATAAAGGCAGGAAATCAGACCCCTTCCAAATAACATCTGGCTTGAAACAGGGTGATGCACTATCGCCGCTACTCTTCAATCTGGCTCTAGAGAAAGTTGTAAGGAAGATAAAGGAGGAATGTGATATTGGAGGAACATCCAAGCTGCTTGGTTATGCAGATGATATAGATATTATAGGGCAAAGTGAACAAAAGACATTGGAAATATTGACTCACTTAAAGGAAAAAGCCCAACAGATGGGGCTGGTTATCAACCAAGATAAGACAGAATATATGGTAATGTCAAGAGACGGAATGGCTAAAAACTCTGGCCACATACAAATAGATAATATGACCATTAAAAGAACGGAAACATACAAATACCTGGGTACAATCTTCAACGGCTCCAACATCATAAGGAAAGAAATACAAACTAGAATCAACTCTGGAAATAAGATATACTATGCACTACAACATCTACTAAAATCAAAGGCGCTATCTCATAACACCAAAATCACAATATACAAAACACTGATCAGACCAGTTGTGCTGTATGGCTCTGAAACCTGGAGTACAACGAAAGGAGACGAAGCCTTGTTACAAACCTTTGAGAACAAAATTTTAAGACGCATCTTTGGACCCATTAGGGATACACAAAGTGGAGAGTGGAAAAGAAGAAGTAACAAAGACATTTATGATCTGTTTAAGTCCCCGCTAATCACTGGTATCATGAAGGCTAATAGACTACAATGGCTGGGGCATATAGAAAGAATGGAAGATAATAGGGAAACAAAACTCGCTTACACTCAGGAAATAAATGACCGTAGACCCCGAGGTAGACCAAGAAGACGGTGGAGAGATAATACATGTACAGACCTACCAGCACTTGGAATCAACGACTGGCAAGAGAAGGTCCACCAGAGAGACGAATGGAGACGGATTGTATTTGCAGCAAAGAACCTCAATGGCTCGGAAAGCTGAAGAAGAAGAAGAAGAAGAAGACTGTTCACATATTTTTGGCTACTCAAATCCATTTTGGCAACCCAATTTTAATTCTGCAGCCACAAGCGCCTTCGCAGCTGGCCAAGTCACCTTTTCTGCCTCACATGGCTAAGTGATAGGTCGTGTGTTTGTGTTTTGTCGTTTGTTTGCTGTATCTCGTTGTTAGCTATCTGTGTTGTAGTTGACAAAGATTCTGAGAATCGAAACGTCTGTGTGTCGTATTGTACGCGTTCGTGTGTATTTTATCTTATTTTATTATTCATTTTTTATATTTATTGAGTGCTTCTGATTTCTGATTTTTCACCTGTTTTTCGCGACACGTGGATCTCCTTGTAAGGTATGTGAAACGTTGTTGATGTTTAGTACGTTTTTTCTCGCAGGAGTTTAATATACCTATTTGTTTCCATTTCATAACAGCATAACATAACCTAACATTAACATAAAATAACATAAAATTAACATAGTATGACATAACATAAATAAAATAACATATAACATAACCTAATAAAACATCTGTTGTCTCTTGCATGTCATAGATACTTTTACTATAACTAATGTCAAGGAACTTGGCCGCACTAGAGAAGTTAATAGCAAATATCGTTGGTAATGCCATGAGAAAGGTAGGGCGCGTGTGAGACGCCTGAGCTCGTCGCTTGCCAAGGTGATGGTAAGAATAGCCACCTATTCCTCCTTGCTCTCAGACCTATACATGTGTTGGCGCAATCACATCACAGTCTTATAACAGGAAACTGCTGAGGGACAATAAAAACTAATGTACAGGAGGTGCTATGTTACCGAGGTCCAGAAAGAAAACCCCAATTGCCAGGCTTGGCCATGGGAATCCCATGGGAAAAAAGGGGGATTTTCTGAATAGTGTAGGGATGGGATGGGACGGGGTGGGACAGGCATAAATTACCATTGGATGGGACAGAAAAACATGTTCCATGGACGAGTCTGCCAGGCTTGGCCATGGGAATATTATTACCATGGGAATCCCATGGGAAAGTCCCATGGGACGGGATGGGATGGGACATGCATAAATTACAACGCAATGTAAATTATGTCCCATGGACAACCCTGCACTCAAATTGCACAGTTCGCGGCCACTGCACAAGCCAGGCGACCTTAATTCCCCAGGTTCAAGACCACTAGGTTCTATTGGCAGTAAGTGTCGTATAGGGCGTATTTTTAATGACTGTGGGGTTTTTGAAAATATTGCCCATCCAAGTTTTGTATTTACCCTCTGTGGAGTGTATGCAACATAATAAGTAAACACAAAACTTGGAACGGCAATATTTTCAAATACAGCACACTCATTAAAAATACACCCTGTATTAAGAATATATGTATACCAGAAAGGTGTGTCGAACGATGTCTGTGTCTTTTCTCGTGGACATGACGTTTGATACGTCATCATCATGTGCCATGTCGATACGCTTGGGCGGTCATGTTTCGCCATCTCACGCGATCACCAGAGTCGTGGATCAGTTCTGTGTTCTTGTCCCGACCATATCATGTGCTCAAGCCATACAGGTATTTACTTCTCTGTCCTTCCCTTATTCTTTTTCCCTCGATGTTGTCAGTTGTCACCAAGTTATATTATTTACGTCTTTTCACAAAGTGTCCAAAAAATGTTGACTGTCTGCGTCTACTTTCTTAAAATCAGTTAACGGTTAGCATTTGCTTTTTCGTAAGTCAGCATGGCATAATGGATAAGAACTCGCATTCTTAAACACCCGGCGTGCTGATGCCGAGTTTGGGTTCAACCCCTACACTGGACAGTTGGATTAAAATCGTACCTCGGAAGTCGGAGTGGGTTCACCTGATGTGAAGGGACACTGTTAATAGGGAAAGCTAATCCACACGCGAAATTCAGCCCACCACTACTAGAAATACTGTGTATGGACTACACTTGAGTTCAAAGCCAACGAGCGGCCCCCCCCCCCCCCAAAAAAAAAAAAAAAAAAAAAGCTTCGTGTAGGACTTGCTCATTGGTTTTTCTGTCTGCCCGTGACATTCGTTCCATTGTCCCAAGAGACCACTATTCCACTGCCTTATATGTTTTCCAGATTGCCTGCTCATTGTCTACGTTTCACATCCATAAGAAAGCATAGGTTGGTACAAGGTCGAGAGATAAGTCTCTACACCAACTTTACTCAGGTCGATGCAAGCTCTCTTTTTGGCTGAACGCGAATCATCATCAAGTGCCTTGCCGACTGGCGTGGGCTATCATGTTTCTCCACAAGTTGTGATCTCCAATGGCATGGATTAATTTATGTGTTGACTAGACTCCCTTCCGTGCCATGACACAAGACGTTTCAGAGTTTTCTCACGCTGTCTTCCTCTATCTCTCTTCCCACAAATCTGTCCGCCTGTCACGGCATGTTCTAGTCTTTATCTACTCATAATGTGATATTATGACGCCTCCTTCTGATGTTTGAGATACGTTGCCTTTGTGACTCAGCTTCCCTCAAAATGCCCAGATTGCCCCTGTTGGCTGGTCAAGACATTTTCAGCATTCTTATATAAAACCACATTTTCAAGTACCACGAATACATTGGATGTTAGAGATAAATCTCTCTGTCCACCAAAGGATTCACAAGAAACAAACCAACAACATTCCTCAAAGTTTTCCTCTACAAGTGTCTTCTTCGGCCAGTGTTGGCATTATGGCAGCGACCTTGTGCATGCACTTGCCTGTACGTGCTGTTGGCATGTCTGCACTGCTTTATGTTCAACTTTTCACATGGGACAGTAAAGAGTATTTTGTGTGATATTTAATGGTATAGGAAAGGAGCAATAAGGGGTGATCCTTTGCCGTGAAGTTGGAACAGCGACTAACTAACTAACTTTGGCCAGTTCAAAGAGAGACTCAAAACATGGACAACGAGCAAGCGCTATAGAATGCGCAGGCAGCATTACTCTAATACTTCCACGGATTGTTTCAGGTATAATACAGCGAATGACTCGGCCATGCAAGCACACATGATGGCAATTATAACCTCCACATCGTCATCATCATCATCATTATGGAGCAGGTCCTTCTCAGAAGGTCGATCTCAACACGGCCGCCGAACAGATTCTTGAACCATTGCCAGTTCCACTGCCTTGTGTAATGTTTATGACCACGGTGTCTTCAGTGTTCCATGTCTATATCCGTGCTGGCGACTTTGCCCATCCTTCCAGGAACCATGCCTTCCAAAATTTTGTCTCTTCAAACCACGATGACATTTTATGGTTCCAAAGTATTTCAGTTTCCGAGACAAGATTCTGTCTATGAGCCACTATTCTTCGATGTTCAGATCTTGTAAAATGTCAGTAATTTTCCTCTTATTAGTCGACGGTAGTCATGGTGACACAATAAAATACATTAAAAGACGAATATCTATTGCTCTTCAAAGACTACAACAACTGAATAAATTGCCGAGTGGGACAGACAGAACTAAAAAAAAAAAAAAAAATAGATGTTTAAGAGCATGCATCTTCCCCATTGCAACATACGCCTGTTAGACCTGGGCACTTACTAAACAAACTAAACAGAACATAGATGCCTCTGAATATAAATGTTATAGACGAGTTCTAAGAATATCTTGGGTAAAGAAAAGAACAAATGCATCCATACTTCAAGAGCAGAATATTGAAGAAGGTTGGCTATTATAGACGATAAAACAAAGACAATTGAAATATTTTGGTCATTTGAAACGCCACGAAAGTTTGGAGACAACAATAAATGAGGGGTATTCCTGGGAAGAGAGGAAGAGGAAGGCCAAAGAGAAGATGGGTGCAGGATGTGGGGGATGATCTCCAGATGGGTGTATCGGAGGCGTGACATGCTTGTGATCGAGAGGATTTCCGGAAGGTTGTCATGGAAGCGAGGTTCTGCAAAGGCCAAGGACATGCTCCTGAACGAATGAAGTCGACGGTATCCTAAAAATTTACTATTGAGGTTTCAGGACATCATCATCATCATCATCATCGTCATCGTCGTCGTCATCGTCGTCGTCGTCGTCGTCGTCGTCGTCGTCGTCATCGTCATCGTCATCATCATCATCATCATCACCACCACCACCACCACCACCACCACCACCACCAGCAGCAGCAGCAGCAGCATCATCATCATCATCATCATCATCATCATCATCATCATCATCATCATCATCATCATCATCATCATCACTTGGCAACCGGCTAGGACTATCATGCTTCTCTATTTCTCCCGATCTCCAAAGTGAATGTATCAATGAAAGTGGTGCGATTATTCCATGCCATGATGATAGAACCTTCTCTCGCTTTTTTTTCTAGAAGTTTCTATTCCATAAATCTTGCTACTTGCTACAGTGTATTCACATTCTACTCTCCTCATAAAGTAGCCAAACGTATATTACTTATTGTCGCTGTCCAGAATAATTCTTGGACTTTTCGTATAGCCCATGCCGTGCGGCGGTGGCGAACCTGTCTGTCCACAGCCACCTGTCTCGTGTGCTGACAGTAATGTTTGATACTGATGTTCATCCATGCCATAATGTCGGGCTTCCCTATATCTTCTCTCTTGGTCTCCCCTGCCTCTCTTCTCCTCCAATTTCCCCACTGTAACGACATACTACAGCTGTGCTCTTATCTTGACATACTCAAAGAATGTTAACTACACTTTTCTAATGCCAGTAACCAGTTCTCTTTATGAGTTAACTTCTTTCAAGATATCTTCATTATAGTTCTTATATTCAACCACATTTTTGTTTTGCTTTAAGGGATAAGTTTGCTTCTTTACGTATTGTCAAGAATTCACAGCCAAGTTAAACTTGAATCTACAGTGATATGTCAGAATTATTATTTTGTAATATAATTAGCATTCTAAAATGTGTCTACTCATAAATAATTATTGCATACACGTTTCACAGTTGTATAACATGTTGTGACCGCCCTGAGTTGGTTTATTACGAAATGGTATGGGTGCCGGTCGTTCAGAAAGCAATGTCAAACTACCGAACGTAAACTTCCCTAAAGATCACAACAGCACAACATGCTGGTATTGACTGCGACGTCCTGTAAAGGATATGCAACTAATATAATATGTAGTGTTTGCTTGCCTTTCTCTGATAAAATAAAGTCCTGGCGTGTGTATGTGAAGTGTTAGGAACATCACATTCTATAGTGCACACAGGAAAAGTCTTTCCCTCCCATAGCGAACGCCAAGAGCTGACATAGAACCTTTGTCCGTTCGCGCCCATGCCATTGTTGAACCCGCTGATACATAAACATCAGCACACCGGATGTTTAAGAACGATAGGTCTTATCCACTCGGCCACGCTGGTCACTGTTCCGTTCTTTTTTCCCCTAAATATTCCCATCTGACGTCATCAGTAAGAGAAATACCCGTTAACCCATCTAAATCTTCCCATCCGACGTTATCAGTAAGCGAAATACCCGTTTACCCGCCTTAAGGCGCTTCAGGTACAAGATGCTAGATACATATTTTGTGTAGACCAAACGGCTCTCGGTGGCTGATGTTGCCAGCATGACCTTGGATCTGATTTTATGCATGGTCTTAAATCTGCTATATCTGTACATGTACCTTTCACATACACACACGTGCGCGTACACACACACATACACACACTCACTCACTTACACCTGCCCATACACCCAACAACCCACATACACACCCATCTATCCACATATCCAACCCACCCACCCACACCAGCACACACAAATTAACCGACCCCCCCCCCCCCCCCCAAAAAAAAAAAAAAAAAAAAAAAAAAAAAAAAAAAAACGAACACACTCTGACAAGCTACTTACTTTGAATGAATTTAAAGTTCCGAAATAAATAGGCACAAACGCAAGCCATATGATACAAGTCGTGTACATAGAAAATCCAATGAACTTTGATTCGTTGAAGTTCTCCGGAATCTTCCTGGTCTTGACCGCGTAAACGGTGCAGATGATGATGAGGAGCATGTTGTAGACCAGGCTGACCAGGAAGGAGATGTCGTCGCTCCGGCATTTTCTGATGACCACGGGTTCCCTGGAGTCCGGGTAGTGTAGGCGTGTCCCTGGAGGCTCTAGTAGCAGCCATACAAAGGTGAATAGAACCTGGGAGTGTGAAAAAATCAAGGTTAAGGCCGGTTAATGAGCATGTATATCAGGAAAGTGGTGGAAATTGTTAAGCAGATTAGAAATTGGTGGAGGAAATTGTTAAATAGTCTTTAAAACGTCTTAAAAGTCGAGAGGATCAACTCTTATGGCTCAGTCTATTTCCGCAGGGAGTCTGCCGAAAGCGTCACACAAAGTACAAACTCCATAGCTCCAGCGACGATCCCCAGGAGTCTCCGAGAAAAATGCACTCGTGAACCGAAAGACATAGCCCGGAATCGAACCCACAATCTTCGGAGCGGATCATCTCATCTCATCTCATCTCATCATGTTCCTCTTGTACCTTGCGGTGTCGAGGTGAAGTATAAACATCGTGAGAGTGCCCGGTTATGGGCTTCATATATCGATATTCCCATGGACTCTGCTATTCCCTCAGTCCAACGTTTACGTGGTCGGCCTCTTCGCGCGCGCGCGTATATATATATATATATATATATATATATATATATATATATATATATATATATATATATATATATATATATATATATATATATATATATATATATATATATATATATTCTGTCTGCGCTGCATGTACAAACAATCATGATTATTTATTGTTTTCATTGCAGAATCATTTTATCTCACATACAGCTATGCATTGTCTTCTTCTGTCTTTCATTCCCCGTTGGCTCAACTCACACCAAACTGTCCAATCTTCTGCTTTCCCATGAGACTCTTTCGTCGTATTCCACTTATTATTCGACGGGCTAGGGTCTCCAATTTTTAACCCTTTGAAAATAAAGTTCTTTCGCTCATTCTGTTTCTAATTCTCTTCTCCGTGAATTGCTAAGTCTCTCTATATTGATGCCTGCACTGAGGCGATAGGATTACTAACACAATTCGTAATCCCGCAGACCGCGTTCGAAACACAGCTGCGGGCCATTTGGAAGCAGACAGCCTTGTGTTGGTTTTCATACAATGGTATGAGTGCCGGTCGTTCCAAAAGCAGTAGCAAACTACTGAGCCTAAACTTGTCAAGAAATGACAAACAGGCAAAGAATGCTGATGTTGACTGTGACGTACTGTAACGGATATTCAATGTTTAACAGGAATAAACGGAATGTCAGAATCTCCACTGTGGAGCTTGTGGAGAGAACTGGACAACTACCAGTGAATCAAGTAGTGAAGAAAAGGCGCTACCGCTGGATAGGACATACATTGAGAAAGCCGGATAATAGTATTATGTAACTATACTATGGAATCAAGAAGGCAACAGAAATAAAGTAATACAAAACAAACGAAAAACAAACGTGGAGTTAAGAAGAAGAAGAAGAAGAAGAAGAAGAAGAAGAAGAAGAAGAAGAAGAAGAAGAAGAAGAAGAAGAAGAAGAAGAAGAAGAAGAAATCTTAGACTAAGACCCGACCTCTTTGCAAATACATTAAAAAAACAGTCAAGCAATTGCACCAAATATTAAAAAAAAACAACTAACAGATTTTTACACATGTCGCAAGATTCTGATTGAGTGCCAAAAACAGAATTGCACGGACATAATTTCTGTTGGCTTTTCTAGCTACAAACCTCCTGGTTAAAGATTACAAGTCTTCGTTTTAAGGTTTTAATTGACGGACACTGCGATTGAAGGAGGGCAAATTAGCGTCCATCCATTTCCCCTCATCATTGTTTGCCACTTTATGTTTAGGAAATTATTGCACATCTCCTGTATTCTGATCAGTAATGGTCTGTTTTCGGTGCAAAAACTAGTTCGCTTGTATTATTTGGTGTTTAGCTTTGATCGTTGCTGCAACAGTGACAGTTGAAGAAAATAAATATGTGAGTGGCTTTTGAAAGTTGAGTGACGTGTCAAGTACACTCTATTTCTAGTCCTCACCATTCGTTGTCTTCTTCTTCATCAACTGCTATTACTACTACTACAAGTAAGGCTGCCACTGCTACTACGATTCCTGCAACAACAACTACAAATACTACCAGAACATCGTCTGGTATTGCTGCTGCTGCTGCTGCTGCTCCTCCTCCTCCTCCTCCTACTACTACTACTACGACTACTACTACTACTACTACTACTACTACTACTACTACTACTACTACTACTACTACTACTACTACTACTACTACTACTACTATTACTACTACTACTACTACTACTACTACTACTAATACTACTACTACTACTACTACTACTACTACTACTACTACTACTACTACTACTACTACTACTGCTGCTGCTGCTGCTGCTACTACTACTACTACCACTGCTGCTGATGCTGCTGCTACTACTACTGCTACTATGCTGGAGACCCGCCTTAAGTCCAGTGCCGCAAACAAACAAGCCGTGGAAACAGAGAGGATAGCCCTAAACAAAATACAATATACAACACTGCTGTGGGAATCCTGGGTCTAGCTCCCCCCTCCCCCACCACAACCGATCGAAGGCATACATACTGGTTCGGTGAAAATTCTGAAGACATCAACCAATTGCTGGCCAAGAAACACCTTACCCACATGGGATATTTGAACGATCCGAAGTCAACATTAAAAATAAAGATGCCTTCAACAACATCCGGAGAGTCATGCAGTAGAAACTTCGGCACATGCGGAAGTCCTGGCTGAGCAACACAGCTGATGGTGTTCAAATCTTTGCTGACAGACGTGATATGAAAAAAACTTTTATGACTCACTAAAGATGTGGGTCACTTACAAGAAAGAAATCCACCAACACTGGGCAGAGCACTTTAGCAACATCGTAAATGCGACCTTTTTCCACCAATGACGAAACCTTCAACTGCCTTCCCCAAGTCTCCACTAACGATACTCTCGCTGTCAATAGTGGATTTTAACAAAACTATCCATCAACTTTCCAGCGGTAAGCCCTTGGTCTTGACTCAATCCCGGCAGAGATCTACAACGCAGATGAACCGGTTCTGATAGAGCAGCTTCACCAAGACTTTACAAATATATGGGTGAACGAGACCATGCCACATTTCAAGGACGCGTCAATAGTCCACCTATACAAACGTAAAGGAAACCGCCAATCCTGTGACAACCACCGAGGCATCTTCTTGCTCTCAGGTGCAAGGAAGATACTCGCCAGAATTCTTCGCAATCGCCTCACAATTGATCTCTACTATGGTCTTCTTCCTGAGAGTCAATGTGGCTTTATAAAAGAACGAGGAACTATAGACATGATGTTTGCTGCAATGCCAGGAACATAGCCCTGAACTGTTCTCCACTTTTATTGATCATACCCAGGCTTTTGATACAGTCAGCAGAGAAGGACCGTGGAAGAGATTGGCGAAATATGGCTGTCCACGAACGTTTGTCCAAATAGTGCGGCTATTTCATGATGGTATGCAGGCAAGAGTCCAGGAAAATGGTGCATTGTCTGAGCCTTTCCTGTCACCAATGGAGTGAAGCAAAGCTGTGTCCTGGCTGTAACACTATTCAGCCTCATGTTTTCAGCTATGCTGACCAATGCCTTCGATAACAATGAAATTAGAATTGACATAAACTACCGCATGGATGGAAAGCTGTTCAATCTGAGAATGCTGAAAGCTAAAACTAAAACTACCAGCGACACCGTTAGAGAGCTGCTGTTTGCTGATGATTGCGCTCTATATCCCAACTCAGAGACAGACATGTAACACAATATTTCAGCTTTCTCATATGCCTGTGCCAACTTTGGGCTCAATATCATCTTGGAGAAGATTGTAGTTATGTACCAGCCAGCTCCAGGGATTAATCACATCGAGCTGACTATCAAAATGAATGATCATGGACTATGTGTGGTGGAAAAATTCACCTATCTTGGCAGCACTGTGTCACAAGCAGCCACAATTGATGACGGAGTGAATGCAAGAATCTCCAAGGCCAGCGTGGCCTTTGGCAGAATGTACAATAATGTGTGGGGCAGAAATGGAATAAGTCTGAAAACAAAGCTGAAAGTCTACAAAGCAGTTGTATTATCCACACTGCTATATGCTTGTGAAATCTGGACTGTTTACCAGCGACACGCTAGGAAATTAAACCACTTCCACATAGTCTGCCTTAGGAAGCTATTGAAGATTAAATGGCAAGACAAGATCCCAGACACTGAAGTTCTAGAAAGAGCATCTATGCCCAGTATCCACACTGTAATAATGAAGAATCAGATTCGGTGGGCTGGTCACTTAACTCGCATGCCAGATCTCAGGCTCCCTAAACGAATTGTGTACGGTTAGTTGCATGTGTAAATGCTCCCAAGAGAGCGAGGGGAAACGCTTTAAAGACACTGAAAATATTGCTCAAAGCTTTCGG
>CAWUFQ010000574.1:45000-52372 GCA_963921405.1 Cepaea hortensis
GAAGAAGAAGAAGAAGATAATAATAATAATAATAATAATAATAATAATAATAATAATAATAATACTAATACTAATAATAATAATAATAATAATAATAATAATAATAATAATAATAAGAAGAAGAAGAAGAAGAAGAAGAAGAAGAAGAAGAAGAAGAAGAAGAAGAAGAAGAAGAAGAAGGTGTTTAGCCCCATTCAAGTGTCAGTTTGTCGACGTTTTACATTGGGGCCCTTATGGTGTTTCTTTTCTGTATCTGCTTGCGGAAATAAAGTTGTGTTTTTCGCTTCCTAATTTCTGTTGTGTTTGTGACATGGAGTTGGTTTCATTTTTGTTGCTGCTTGACATGCCTGGCCAGGTTCGTGCGCTTCTAAGGCTTGGAGGTATCATTCATCAGCTGTTGCCTTGTTCCATATTTAGTGTGAAAGACTGTCGACCTATTCCTCCGTACATTCAGGCCTACAAGAAGGAGGAGGGGGAGAAGAAGGGGAAGAAGCACCAATATCAAGTGTTCAATAGTTGTTGCGTTGTTCCATACACAGTAACGTTGTTCCATATATAGTATCGTTGTTCCATATACAGAAATGTTATTCCATACACAGTACTGTTGTTCCATATTTAGTATCGTTTTCCCATATATAGTAATGCTGTTCCATATAGTAATGCTGTTCCATATATAGTAACGTTGTTCCATATAATTGTTGTTCCATATTTAGTACCGTTGTTCCATACATAGTAATGTTGTTTCATACATAATATCATTGTTCCATATATAGTAATATTGTTCCATATATAGTAACGTTGTTCCATATGCAGTAACGTTGTTCCATATGCAGTAACGTTGTTCCATACAGTAACGTTGTTCCATATATAGTATCGTTGTTCCATATTTAGTAACGTTGTTCCATATATAGTAGCGTTGTTCCATATACAGTAGCGTTGTTCCATTTAAAATAATATTGTTCCATATATAGTAATGTTGTTCCAAATATAGTTACGTTGTTCCATTAATAGTAACGATGTTCCATATATAGTATCATTGTTCCATATATAGTAACGTTGTTCCATATATAGTAACATTGTTCCATATAGTAATGTTTTTCCATATGTAGTAACGTTGTTCCATATAGTAATGTTGTTCCATATATAGTAGCGTTGTTCCATATGCAGTAACGTTGTTCCATATGCAGTAACGTTGTTCCATACAGTAACGTTGTTCCATATATAGAAACGTTGTTCCATATATAGTATCGTTGTTCCATATATAGTAGCGTTGTTCCATATACAGTAGCGTTTTTCCATATATAGTAACGTTGTTCCATATATAGCAACGTTGTTCCATATATAGTAACGTTGTTCCATATATAGTAACATTGTTCCATATATAGCAACGTTGTTCCATATATAGTAACGTTGTTCCATATATAGAAACGTTGTTCCATATATAGTATCATTGATCCATATAGTAATGTTTCTCCATATGTATTAACGTTGTTCCATATAGTAAGGTTGTTCCATATATAGTAGCGTTGTTCCATATATAGTGACTTTGTTGCAAATATAGTAACGTTGTTCCATATATAGTAACGTTGTTCCATATGTAGTATCGATGTTCCGTATGTAGTATCGATGTTCCATATATAGCAACGTTGTTCCATATATAGTAACGTTGTTCCATATATAGTAAATGTATGGGACCGCTATGGGTGCGAAAGTCTGCGACCTATTCCTCCGAACACTCAGGCCTATAAGAAGAACCGATAAAGAAGACGAAGATCAAGAAGAAGAAGAGATGAAGAAAAACATCAAGAAGAAGAAGAGATGAAGAAGAAGAAGAAGAAGAAGAAGAAGAAGAAGAAGAAGAAGAAGAAGAAGAAGAAGAAGAAGAAGAAGAAGAAGAAGAAGAAGAAGAAGAAGAAGAAGAAGAAGAAGAAGAAGAAGAAGAAGAAGAAAGAGAAGAAGAAGAAGAAGAAGAAGAAGAAGAAGAAGAAGAAGAAGAAGAAGAAGAAGAAGAAGAAGAAGAAGAAGAAGAAGAAGAAGAAGAAGAAGAAGAAGAAGAAGAAGAAGAAGAAGAAGAAGAAGAAGAAGAAGAAGAAGAAGAAGAAGAAGAAGAAGAAGAAGAAGAAGAAGAAGAAGAAGAAGAAGAAGAAGAAGAAGAAGAAGAAGAAGAAGAAGAAGAAGAAGAAGAAGAAGAAGAAGAAGAAGAAGAAAGAAGAAGAAGAAGAAGAAGAAGAAGAAGAAGAAGAAGAAGAAGAAGAAGAAGAAGAAGAAGAAGAAGAAGAAGAAGAAGAAGAAGAAGAAGAAGACGAAGCGATGAAAAAGAAGAAGATCAAGAAGAAGAAGAGATGAAGAAGCACCACTGTCAAGTGTTCATCAGCTGTTGTGATGTTCTATACATGTAGGGGACCACTAAGTGTGGGAAGGACTGACTAGGACACTGAGGCCTGTACAAATATGATAGTGCTAACACGTTACATCACCACGGTAAGTTGATGCTGCGGCATCTGTTTACAAATACTAGCCCCCCAAAAGAAGTGATCTTTCAATGAAGAAGTTGCGAAAGCTGCATGCGTTGCATTTCATGTTAGGAGCATTAGATCAACGTATGTAGCGTCGCAAAAGGTATAGAGCAGAGGTTCCCAAACCACGGCCCGCGGGCCACTTGTGGCCCGCCAGCTGTTAGTAAGTGGCACGCGAGGCCTCGTTATTTAAAATAATATATTTTAATAATTTCAAAAAGTGCACTCGGAGCGCCCCGTCAGCATGGGATAATTTACTCTGCTCGTGGTTGTTATGTTCAGATATCGAATGCGTCTGTTCAGTTCGCAACGTTCAGATGATCATACGATTTCATTCTGGCGACTATTGTCTGTCGAACAATTGGAACACTTGTGTTCATTCGCCTAGAGATACATTTCTCGTTTTTGTTCGACTTACAGATGCGAGCAGTTATTTTCCGCAACGGCTGTTATAAAAAAACAAGCTACGTTCCAGACTCACCGACAGTAACCTAGCTGCGCTCATGACTTTGGGCACGTCAGATTTGTGCCCAGACATTGATAAACTGCCATCTTAACTTTAGTAACTGATTATGAAGAACAGTTACACTTGTAAAATTAATTACATTAATAGCGATTTCCGAAACTGATTAAAAATTTATTGTTAAATGAACTTTTGATTTTTAAACCAAACAAATGACCGCAGTGTAGTATTGACACTGACTGCCTTTAAAGTTTTAGAATTTTGGTGACAAAAGTTAAGAAAGGTAAGAATGATATTGCACGACTTTTATAATTTTATAACGCTGTGGCCCGCTTAACTACCGAAAATAGTAGATTATGGCCCTCTGCTTAAAAGGCTTGGGAACTTCTGGTATAGAGCGTGTTTAGAGAGTATTCCATGCTTCAATCAGTCATGTGACGTCTTCACAGTGAAGGTTGGCTGCAATATATCTCTTGGGAGTCTTCGTGGCGAAGTGGTCAAGCCGTTTAACTCGGGCTCCGAAGGTTGTGGGTTCGATTCCGGCCGCGTCCTTCGGTTCACGAGTAAAATTTTTCGGAGACTCCTGTGGGTCGTCGCTTGAGCTACGGAGTTCGTGCTTTGTGCGACGCTTTCCGCGCTGCGGAAAGAGACCCAGCCATATGGGATAAAACCCGGTGCAATGAAGTCGACCCTGTCGACTTTTAAGCGACTTTAAAAAAAAATATCTCTAACATTGTCTGTTTCTCACTTAGATTGTACATTCTGTCAGACTGCTGTTGATTAATCTCTTGATGTTATCTCCCCACTTGTATCCTTGTCTACGCCTTGCTCGCTTGCCTTCAACATTACTCTCCAGTATGTGTTTTATGTCTTGTAACGTGTCGAAATATTTCACTTGCCTCTTGTTTATTTCTTTGATCAACTCACTTTTCATTCCTCTTTTTTCATTTCTGTAATCAACTATCTTTTCATTACTCTTTTTTTTTTTCATTTCTGTAATCAACTATCTTTTCATTCCTCTTTTTTATTTCTGTAATCAACTCTCTTTTCTTTCCTCGTTTTTATTACTTTCATGAACTCTCTTTTCATTCCTCTTTTTTATTTCTTTCATCACTTCTTTTCATTTCTCATTTTTATTTCTTTCATCAACTCTCTTTTAATTTCTCATTTTTATTTCTTTCATCAACATTCTGTTCATTCCCAGTTTTTCTAGAACCGCTGTAATTAATTGTTTTTTACCCCCATGAAATACAACATATTCATCTGTATATCCACATCTCAGGGCCTCTATTCGACTTTCGAATAGCTTGTTCAATGTCCAGACTTCCACGCCATATAGTAGTGTTGAATATATATCACATTTGACAATTCTCATTTTCAATGCCTTGTTACTGTGATATTCATTTATGGCCTCTCCTTTCCATGCTTAACGACAATAAAATATCGTAACATCTATGGCGGAACATTAAAGAATTACTGTTAATCACAAGCTTACTGTATTTACTATCCTAAAGCTTTGTTGTTGTTTTTGTTTTCTTTCGTTTTTAGCAGATTGCTGTGTTGCAATCTTGAATCAACATAAGTAAATGCCTCGAAATGCTTTACCAATACATTTTTATCTTTACCAGGCGAGCCAAAACCGGAAATAAGCAGCAGCAGTCTGTTGTTTTCTGATTTGCATTTGATTACTCTATTTTTAGTGAGCTGTGATGCGGTTTATTAACTGCTCGCTGAAGCACGCACTGTCATGCAGAAAGCTAATGTTAAAATGGCAGCGCCTGTGTACTGCTGGACACACTTGGTGGGTTCATTAGCTTGTTCGTGTCTCTCCGTTTTGACCACTTATTATTAGCCAACAGCATTATCACGTGTAGTGCTGGGCGACGCGGCGCTAACATCTTTCTCCACAATCGTCTGCTTTCTGTGGTCTTTGTATGTTACACGGCTGTATATATGTGTCACTCTAACCACCCATCTGCGTTGTCTACAACAACAACAGCAACAACAACAACAACAACAACAACAACAACAACAAAAACAACAACAACAACAATTACTGCTGCTATTACTACTCGCATTCCTCCTCCTCTTCCTCCTCCTCCTCTTACTACTACTACTACTACTACTACTACTACTACTACTACTACTACTACTACTACTACTACTACTACTACTACTACTACTACTACTACTACTACTACTACTACTCGCAATACTACTACCCTTCTAATACTACTATTACTATTACAACTACTGTCCGCCTGTCGAACCTTCCAAGGCTTAGGGTCTGGTCTGCCGTGCCATGACATTTGTTTTCATATTGAATTTTACCTCGCACTAGGGTAAGGCTTGTACCCCGAAGTCGTTGGCACAATGTGTGATGTCGGGTTACGTGAACACCTCCCCCACATTCAGCGCTCACAGAAAACAACTAGTGTCGACTGCTGTCATACGGTAGTTCCCCTACATAGGTCAGTTGGACTAAAATGTTTAACTTCTCATCAATGACTGGGTGACGTAAATTACAAGTACCTCTGAAATAGGAGTGGGTGTCCCTGATGGTGAGGGACACTGGTAATAGGGAAAGTAATCCACACGCACAATTCAGTTCAGTGGTACTAGAAGTAGTGTGTATGGCCTACGTTTGACTCCAAAGCGGGCCATCGCAAAAAAACAAACAAAAAACATTAGCTCAGTCATATCTGACTAAGACCTGACAGTGAAATAACAATACTACGACAGCGTCTAGTTGGTCATTCGCTGAAGTACACTTATTCCTGCAGTGAGGCGCCGGCATCATTTGGAGGTGACAGGTTCGAATCCCGGTCGGTAATTATAGATTTCAATTTTATGTTGTCTAGTGCTTCCTCTGCCGGACTCTGTTGAGAAGAACCTACAGAAGCGGTTCGAAATCCCGTATACCCGCGTTCGAAACACAGCTGCGCGTGATTTGGCAGCATACCGCCTTGTGTTGGTTTCGCGTTGGTATGGGTGCCGGTCGCTCAGAAAGCAATGGCAAACTTACTGAACGTAACATTTACAAGAGACCACAGCGGCAGAAATGTTGGTGTTGACTGCGATGTTCTGTAAAAAGAATATACCAAAATAAGTGCGTCCTCTAGTTCTTCCTTCTTCTCACTTTTATGAGCGCCAAAGAGTACTATGTGTTTTTATTTATGAACTTTCTGAGTGAATCTCAAAAGGTTACCCAATTGATTTTCTGGCATAACTAGGGAGTGCAGAGGAAGCGGACGTATCATGGCGCCGTTTTATATACCTGCTCCCCCTAATTCTAGGACCTGGCTCCGACACTGCCTCAACTACCTGCAATCCAGAGGCGAAGACAACCTGAAATCAACTCCTCCCATGTTGCCCTTTCTGTGAGTGGGGACGCTGGTGGATTGTGTGCGAGGGCAATATCCTAGAATTACCGGGCCTGTCGGGAACAACGATGTGTCTCTGCCTGGAGTCTGGAACTTGATCTACGATCTCTGTGCTTCAAATCTGTGCAGGAGTACATCGAAAGCATTGGAGACCACCGAGAGCCTTTGAGCGGAACTGATTTATTACTACTGTATATAAACAAGGTGGATAAGGTGAGTTTGAGAAGACATGCCAGACAACTGAAATACTAAACTATGAGGGACAATGGTGTGAAAGAGTTCATATGCACAGGGCTCTTTATGGCAGCAAGTAAACGTGGGGAATATGAGAACGACAATAGACAACAACTAATAATAATAGTAATAATAATAATAATAATAATAATAATAATAATAATAATAATAACGAATGGAGACGGATTGTATTTGCAGCAAAGAACCTCAATGGCTCGGAAAGCTGAAGAAGAAGAAGAAGAAGAAGAAGAAGAAGAAGAAGAAGAAGAAGAAGATGATAATAATAATAATAATAATAATAATAATAATAATAATAATAATAATAATAAGAAGAAGAAGAAGAAGAAGAAGGTGTTTAGCCCCATTCAAGTGTCAGTTTGTCGACGTTTTACATTCGGGCCCTTATGGTGTTTCTTTTCTGTATCTGCTTGCGGAAATAAAGTTGTGTTTTTCGCTTCCTAATTTCTGTTGTGTTTGTGACATGGAGGTGTTTTCATTTTTGTTGCTGCTTGACATGCCTGGTCAGGTTCGTGCGCTTCTAAGGCTTGGAGGTATCATTCATCAGCTGTTGCCTTGTTCCATATTTAGTTTATGTATGGGACTACTACCAGTGGGAAAGACTGTCGACCTATTCCTCCGTACATTCAGGCCTACAAGAAGGAGGAGGGGGAGAAGAAGGGGAAGAAGCACCAATATCAAGTGTTCAATAGTTGTTGCGTTGTTCCATACACAGTAACGTTGTTCCATATATAGTATCGTTGTTCCATATACAGAAA
>CAWUFQ010000575.1:0-37496 GCA_963921405.1 Cepaea hortensis
AGAAGAAGAAGAAGAAGACGAAGAAGAAGACAAAGACGAAGACGAAGACGAAGACGAAGACGAAGACGAAGACGAAGACGAAGACGAAGACGAAGACGAAGACGAAGACGAAGACGAAGACGAAGACGAAGACGAAGACGAAGACGAAGACGAAGACGAAGACGAAGACGAAGACGAAGACGAAGACGAAGACGAAGAAGAAGAAGAAGAAGAAGAAGAAGAAGAAGAAGAAGAAGAAGAAGAAGAAGAAGAAGAAGAAGAAGAAGAAGAAGAAATAGACAGTAGTAATGTAAGTTAAAAGACCATATCATTTCAGGATTAAGCCTATTACTCCTGCTTCTTTGCGGCAATGTGACATCACGCGATCAGGGTTGCCACTTTTTTTTTGACCAAAAGTATCTAGAAACAGCCCAAACAACATCCATAAATATCTAGATTTCGTTGGAAAGTATCTAGGAAAAATATCCAGATTGAGAAAGTAAGAAATTACATATGTATTGATGTGACTGCCGCTCTCCCTGGCGAAAAGTTTACGGCTATCGCCGTTATCCCGTATATTCTCGCTAGTAACGCAGCTGCGCCCGAACCGACAGCGGTTCGAGTCGCGCTGGTAACTTACAGGGGTATGTGAGCCGGTCGCTCAGAAAGCAATGGCAAACTACTGAGCGTAATCTTGCCTTGTACATCAACAGCAGCTGAAAAATTATGTAAGGGATATGCAACATTAAAAGAAAATTGATGTGACTTACCTATAGAATCATGTCCTCATCTTCACTGATGCCTGTCTCACAAGATGCACTTAGCTTGGATGATGAAGTTGAAGCTTCACATTCAAAATTACTCTGGTGTACTTTAGCTGTTCCAATTTCTTTTATTATATGATCAGGGAGCTGATAAGTTGAACAGCATTTTCCTGCTCTCATCAGGCCAAATCTTATTGTCAATATAGCATTAACGAGATCAAGTTTCATCCTATTTCTTAGTTTACATTTTGTATAATTCACAGTACTGAAAACTCTTTCCGCATCAGCATTTGAATGGGGTAGTATCATGGCAGACATCGCATGGACTGTTACCTGAGACATCTTTAAATTGTCTTACTTCACTCCAAAAAGCTTCAGTTTCTGTTTTGTTTGTCCAGTCAACCAAATTTATTTTTGTTAACTATTATTCTGCTTCCGCCACACTAGCCCCTAAAAATTTAATAACTTGACAATATTTAGGTATGTCCTTTACTGGCTGAGGTATGTTGTTAATAGAAAAGAGTGAAATATTTGTCAATACATCTAAATTTTCAGGAAGTTGATCGAATAATGAGACAAGAACATCTTGACAGCGCTTTCTTAAGTTGTTCTCTTCATTTTCTGTTAACAGTCCTTTTGTTTTTAAACCATCAATTTTTGATTCGATTTGGTATCCCAGGTACGGCTTGGGGGCTAAATAGCTCTCTATAGTGCAAGTGAACAAGTCCGCTTTACAAGTTGGCAATATAAGTCTTTTACCAATTGAGTGAAATAGCAAAGTGAGGTCGTCAAGTAATTTAACTTTATCAACATTTTGAGATTCAAATAGTTTATTAACTTTTTGCACTTCACTTAAAATGGGTTGTGAAAAGAGAAGGAATGCCAAATTTTTTTCATCACTGTACATTCCATATAGTATTTCAGCTGTGTGGCACTTTTCATTTTGTCTTGTTATTCCTCATGCTCCAGGAGCTAAATACAGACAAATACCATTGCCCTGGGTACGCCAGTTATATAAACCCCTGGGGAGCTACAGGCCAGGAAAAGATACCTGGTCAAATGCAGCCACTTTTGCCTTTGATGTTTATGAGGGGTTCCAGAGTAGACAGGAAACGATGGCGGTAGCGCTTGATCTCGAGAATGCGTACAATAGAGTTCGATATGATATTTTTATGACCGCACTGATGGAGAAGGGGGTCAATCCCTGGTTGGTGAACTGGATAGCAGCCGTCCTGCACTCTCGTCGGGTTGCTCTCCGTCTGGGCGCATGGACCTCAGAGCTACATATATTAACCCCGGGACTGCCACAGGGATCTGCAGTCTCACGGGTGCTCTTTAATGTGTATACGAGCAAGATTGCAAACCTAGAAGCACCAGGGGTTGGAAGAATACTAACATTTGCAGATGATATTCTTGCATATAGGCAGGGGAGAGATAGGGAGCAAACAGCCCAGGAGTTACAGGCGACAGTAGATAAAGTGATTGACTGGTGCACAGAAATGAGTGCTGTCATCCACCCGGAAAAGGCGGCTGTTTTGTGGTGCTCTCTGGGCAACAGGATTGTAAGAGCTGATGTCCCAAGCCTCGCGATAGATGGTAGAAATGTCAGCAGAGAGAACAAATTTAAGTATCTGGGGATCACATTTGACAGGAGCCTATCCTTCAAGGACCATGTGGAGACGGTCCTTCGCTGGCTGCTGAGGATGGGGACGGAGCACTTATGGGAATGCCCCAAATGCTGTGATGTCGATTCCTAAATCAATCAATCAATCAATACATTTCGAAGTGTGTCTTCAACTCCAACCATCGGTTCACAATTACTTCACCAACCATCTGTTCACAATTACTTCAACAGCTGGTTGAATTGATAACCATCTAGTTTTGCAATATGACAGAATTTTCAGTGGTGAGGAACTATCATTTAATGCTTTATATAAAGTATTATATTGCTGTTGTCTAACAGATGATTTGGAGAACCAGTTATGTTTTTCAGCAATAAGGAATTCCAAATTCCTTGGTAAACATTCTGACTGATGAGGCATGTGATAATGCTAGCTGCAAGGAATGACATACACATTTCATAAGGATTAAAGATGGGATATCTTCCTTCAATTTTGCATACACGCCATGGTTGATACCGACCATTACCGATGCATTATCGGTTCCAATTGCAGCCAAATTCTTTAAGTTTAAATGTTTACTGACCAAAAGTTTCTTCAGTGCCCTTATGCGCCCTTTTACTCATTACCGGGGGGGGGGGGTGGGGTTGCCAGATTGTTGAGCGTTGACCCAAGTCAGTTCAAAGTTTAATGGCAGTTACCATAATTTACGTGCGTCCAGACCGAACATAAAATGGGTAATTGACACCGAAAGAAAAGTAAAATCTAGAAAGTATTCAAAATATCCGACTCCAAATGAAAAATATCTAGAATTGCATCCAGCATCCAAACGTCAGAAAACGGTATCCAGATGCCGGCAAAAACCTCTAGATCTGGATATAAAATATCTAGAATGGCAACTATGCACGCGATAACGTAAACAGGCAATCCTTAATTTTCAAATCTCGAGCGCAAAGGGCAGATAATTACAGGGAGATAATTGTGTTGTCCCTCACTAAGTGGAAGTAATGTTGCCGATGGCAAGGGGGAGATAATATTACCGATGGTAGGTACCAAGGGACACCCATGTATATCACTGCCAATGTGTTACCAGGGCGGAGGCAGTGATTGCGGGCGATTGCGAGCGCGCGGTTGAAGATTTATTTAACACACGTGAAGGCCACATCGACACAGCGGTGCCGTATACAATAGTCATTAAGTAACCAGACCCGGTGGTAAAAAAAAAAATCTCCGCCACCTTTTTAATCAGCTGCGGTGGTAGAGAAGTGATGGCGGCACAAACAGGCGAGCTCACGTCCATCGTGTTCTGGGTTGTGTGAGAGAGAAAAATAAGAAGAGCCCTTCACGCTAGGTGGGCATTTACTATATGTGTTATAAAGACACACTCAGTCGCGCTCACATTCACAAGGACAACGGAATACTGATATTTTTATGTATTTATTCAACTGTTCCCTGGCTCTTTTTCTCTGTCTCTCTCTCTATCTCTGTGACTCTCTCTATCTCTCTATCACTCTCTCTGTCTCTCTATCTCTCTGTGCTTTTCGCCATTTCTCTATCAGTATCTCACTATCTCTCTCTATCTCTCTGTGCCTCTCGCTATCTCTCTATCACTATCTATGACTCTGTACCTCTCTCTGTCACTCTGTCTATCTCTCAGTGCCTCTCGCTATCTCCCTGTCACTCTCTCACTGTCTCTCTATCTCTCTGTGCCTCACGCTGTCTCTGTATCACTCTCTCTCTCTGTCTCTCTGTGTCTCTCTCTATGTCTCTGTGTCTCTCCATAATTCCCACTGTTTCTCTCTGTGTCTCTCTGTGCCTCTCTGTGTCTCTGACTCTCTCGCTGTCTTTCTCCCTAACTCCTACGGTGTCGTATAATTAAGAAATTCCTCTCTGCCTAGGGTGATTAACTATGACAAAAACATCAGCGGAGATTCGTCAAGGTTGCAACACTAGAAAGACGCGGATATACGAGTGGTGATGCAAATAATGGAATACGCCGGGGATATATGTATATGTGAGTAACAGCCATAGTACCATGAAATCAGAAAATCAAATTCTAGTAGATAATGTCTTCTTTTCTTTTGCTTGGAGTTGGTTACCTGGGCGTCTCCACATTTCGTGTCGTTGGTTGTGTAGGTGTATGAGAGGCATTGTCTACAAACTACCACGTCAGCACTGTAGTACTGTGTGCACAATGTAGACAGTGTATAAATAGAAGGCGTCGTTTGCGAGCAGTCATTCTGTGCCAGCCGCTCGTGTTAGAACAAATAGTTCACCGGTGGTTAACAGGCGTTTTCTATTGCTGAATTGGCTAACTTACAATAGGCTGGCCACCATTATTTAGTGCTGACTTGGTGAACCGACAACCTTCGCCCCAGAGTTATTTATGAAACAGACTGGTGTGACAAACAGTACTTGCTCGCTTATCATTATTCGGACATAACAAGTTCAAGCTGTGATAACAAAACATTCACAACTGTTCTTCAACATGTTATGTCACAGGTGACGTCGGTATGTTATCTGTGATAAAACAGCGAAACATATATTGCTTTATTGAGACCAGTGCTAAAACCACCGTTACAAACAACTTTGTAGGATTTTCATTATATTGGCGTCATTGACATTCAGTCCTCGCATAAATATGACTCTTGTTTACACCAAAACGTTTGTGCTTTTACAAGCGAAAGTGCGGAGCTGTCCTCAGCTACAAATATTTTGACTTCTTAAATATTCATACTTTGTGGGAATAACTTTGCGTGCCTTACACCAGAACTTTTGCCATTTTGACATCAGTTTCGCATCATTTGAATTATTGCATATGTAGACTTTGTGTTAATAGCAGATCTTGGACCACTTTGCTGGCATTGTCATCACACCGATCAATAACCATCATCTCTAGCACACAAACAGACTGCCACCTGTGTGCCACTTGCGGGGAAAAGTTCACATTGTCTCACAATCTTACACGCCACATTCTGACCAGTCATGATACGAAAGATCAAATATATGCATGTCAGCTATGTGGTAATCTATATAATAGGAAGGATAACCTACAATAACACATACGAACACATCATCAGACACCTATGGATACATCTACATCACAATCATGTGCCACAAACCCGTCGACATCATCAGCTACGACACCCTCATCAGCACGCCAGAAGAAAGCGCAACCACAGCAAACATAGCTAAAAGTCAGACGCAGCCAGACATCAATATTTGTGACCAACTAATAGACGAGGAGCCGGCTTCGTGGCTTAGAGGTTATGACTTTTCTCCGTAATCTCGTATACTCTCTTGGGTAACTACTGAGCGTAATCTTGCCAAGAAATCAACATACAGCTGAAAGATGCTGGTGTTGACAGCGATGTCCTGTAAAGGATATACAAAAAAATAGACGAGAAAGCGGTTATCTTATCAGCAGGGGAACCAGAGACACTACACAACCTTCCAACCGATATTAAATAACCATATAGAGAGAATTGGCAAGCTATCAGGACACATCACGAGATTAGCAAACATTTATCGACATACACATTCTATATTAGCCCAGAGACACAGCACCCTATCGACTGGACAGCTACATTTTATAAGATTTTCAAAGCCCAAATTTTAAGATTCAAGGTCAACTTTAGCCAGCACTTAATGCTACGACATAGAGAAACACATGACCATAGATTCTATCATGCTTCTTTTAACAACAGTTCTGTTTTAGATTTTCCAGCTCTAATCATTAACAGACACGACTTTGACACATTTATCAATACAGTACACGGACATGACACACCTACCTACTCTATGCAACAAGTCCAGACACCAAGTTTACAACAGAGACAGTAGATGCTATATGTTTTACTTCTTTCATAACTCAGAGTTCCCGGTAGGTTTATGTCTATATGACATTCCAACATACATTACTCGAAACCAAGCCAGCAATACACTACAACATGATTCACACAACAAAACTTACCCAGATAACTTTACTTTTATTAGACTGTAGTATTATTCAAAGGTGAAAATATTAAAAGGATTAGCAAACGTTTAACCAAACTTTTAGCTACCTAGATTCAAGACACAAGACTCTTCTATCTATACATACACACAACACAGAGACTCTATATCACATTTCTATTAAAAAAGACAAGTAGGCCCAGACAATGTCACTACGTCACCACTACACATAGATGACACAGTTTTCATTCTCTTTCCTGCTGCTGTCCTGGGTATTACTGTTAGTGTATCATACTGTACATATGTAGGTACCTTTGTTTTTAAAAATCATCCTTTGTATGTACATAACATTTTTACTTTAATAATAATGTTCGTATGTCGTTACTGTTTTTGGTTACCAACGCTTTTTAATGGAGTGTTGTCTATAATAAGATCTTTTAAAATTATAATATTGCAAAAGAGATGGTCCTATGTAATACACATATGCGTACTACATGTAATATCTACCACCTTGTGAACCTCGTGTTACTTGAATGTCATTTTTCTTATGTTGTCAGTAAAAATTGTATATCATTAAAACATTGAATGGTATTTGCAAACCATTGACAATAAAAGATTGAACTTGCTGTGGTGACAGTTGAGTATGTTTTTCACTAACCTTTTATGTCATTGATTATGATTTGTAATTACCTGAATAAAAGTGACGACATTGAACGTTGAATATGCTTGGCTGATAATACACTGTGATATATTGATGTCACTAAAATACTTTGTATAGTATGATGTGGACACTATTGACATTTTATCCCCACACATGTTTTAGTGATAAAATAAAAACCAAAATACTGTAACCAAGTTTTTTGTTTGTTGGTTTTGTAGTAGTATGCTTGATGTGCTTTCGCCTTGTTCTCTATCTTTTATTTTCCTTGTTTTCATGACGTTGTCCTCTTTCTTGTCGTTCTGTTGATTGTGGCGAGATGATGTTTTTCATGTTGACTGTGGTTGTTGAAACAATGTTGGTTGTGGCGAGAGGGTGTTAGACAACTGATGCACACAGACAGTCAAGAACATAGTCACATACACAAGCACACAATGGAACAGAGAGACATGAACACATTCATATACATTTGTACAATATCACACAAGAGCACACACGCACGCACGCACGCACGCACGCACGCACACACACACACACACACACACACACACACACACAGACACACAAGTACAACAACATGGAATAATGTTTACTTCGGAAAAATCTTTGAGTATGCAATTATTTGTTAAAAATACAGAGGTTGACATATTTACATACAAATTAAAATCTCAAGTGCTTTTGCTATAAACAAATGATAATATGGAATGGTATTCTAAAATACCTTTCATAATATACAGTAATAGACAAAAACACACAACACATATACTGAGCTATCAAAGAAGCGTGGATTCAGTTAAAATGTAGAGAAATATATGAGCTAGAAATAAAACACAAATCAAAAGACTTGCGTAAAATATTAAAAGATTTACAAACAAGAAATATAATGTATCGGGAACTGTTTGTAGCAGAGGAATAGATGGAGACAATATAGTTAATAACACCGACATAATAGAAATGATGGAGTTATTTTTGGAATAACAGGGTAATAAATAACCAAGTCAATTTGTAGATGAACCCAAGATAATGTAGTACCAATCATCTTCATTATGTCTGGGGTAATTATTCTGCTTTTATGGAAGGAAAGGGTACAAATAATGAAATATATATGTATGTATATATATATATATATATATATATATATATATATATATATATATATATATATATATATATATATATATATATATATATATATATATATATATATATAAATATATTACGAACACTAATAGAAAGGTCAATAGAGAAACAGAGAGATGTATATTTATGCTTCATAGATTATACTAAGGCATTTGATAAAGTAAAACATGATTAGCTGATTAAAATGTTGGAAGATATCAACATTGATGGGAAAGATTTAAGAATAATAAAGAATATATACTGGAAATAAAGAGGGTAGTTACGAGCAGATACAGCTAGGAGTACGACAGGGGTGTGTCTTGTCACCCGATCTCATTCTCCTTTATAGCGAAGTAATAATGAGAGAGAACGAACGAACGAACGAACAGACTTTATTTTCAAAGGGTAACAAATTGGGCACGCAGGCCCGTCTTACATTCGGCCCTTCCAATCACTCATCTTTCTTTCATCAACAGTGCATAGGAAAAAACATTGTCACATGAATATTGTAAACATAAACAATGCATATTACTATGTAAGGTGACACATCCACCACCCACCCACACATCCCCCATTCACCCCAACTCCTCCACCCAACCAAACACATAACCCACACACACACATACATTCTCCCACCCATCCACCACATCCCTACACCTACACATCTCCCCACCCACACACACCTCTCACCCACCACACATCCCATCCACCCACACCCCAAGCACACATACATTCCCCAACCCACACATCCCCCACCCACACACACACCCACCCACCTACATATATCTCCCCACCCACTCACATATCCTCCACCCGTCCCATTACCCACCAACAATCACTCACCCACATATCCTCCTCCACCCACACACCTCCAACCACCCAGCCAAACACACATTCCTCAGCCACACATCCCCCAAGCACACACACATCTTCCCGTCAACTTACATATCCCGCAGCTACCCACACACAAATTCCGAACCCACCCACATAATCTCCCATCTTCCCCAGCCCACTCACAGATCCCGAGTCCACCCCTACAAACATCCCCCACCATCTCCTAAACTACACACACTCACCCACCCTCATATCCTCTACCCACCCATCCCCCAACCAAACAACCCTTAACCACACACCCTTACTCATGTACAATCACCCACTCACACATCCTCTACCCAACCACACATCCTCCACCCACCCATCCCCTAGCCACACATCCCTTAACCACACACCCCTACCCATATACACACACATCCCCTCCCACGCACAATCTCCCCACTCATACACACATACATACATACATCCCACCCCCCAACACATCCCTCATTCACAAACACACACACCTCCCATCCACGCACAACTCACACACACACATCCCCAACTCATACATCCCTCACCCACTCATCAACACATACATCTCCTATCTACCCACCCACACTCACACACCCCAACCACCCATCTAAACACACATCCCCCACCCTCACACACATTCTTCACCCACCCGCACACCCAACCACACCCCACCCTTTATCCACTCCCAGCTCCCCTCCCACACAACACCACAACCACACACATCCCAAAGAAACATCCTTCACCCACACACACATCTCCTCACATATCTCCTACCCCATCCACACATCCCCAAACTACAATCACCCTCACTACCCACACATACATCCTCCATCAAGCCACACACACCCCCACCCAGCCAGACATATCCCCCACCCACTCACACATCCCCAAATCCATCACCCACACCCCTCACGCACCCCTCTCCCAACCCACACACATCCCCCACCTGTGACGAAACGCGTTTATCTGTCTTGGGTCGTCAAGATCCCGCACTATTTTGGCGCGTCATCGGGGACTTTCCCAGCTAAAAATAGACTGATGGAAGCCGATGGAGGACTTATTATCTAGAATCTTCTCGAAACACCGGAATTCGAGTAACCCGTGATGTTGGGTATCGCTCTAAATTCCCGTGCAGAGAGATCTAGAAACTCTAGGCGGGGAATGACGTTTTCCCGAGAAAGTATCTTTTCTCAAGAAGCACTCGCTTCTAGTGCGCATTGAGTTGGCACGAAGCGGGAAATTGGCTAAACCAGTCATTCACTTACTTTTGTTCGAAGAGAACAGACGCAGGCCTGATGTGAGCCATTTTTGTGTCGCGTCTCACCTCAACCATGATTCGGCTGACTGTTATGGAAAGGAAGCTGAGAAGCCCTTGAACAGTTCGGAAGCTGACTGGAGAGCTGGTTTCACCATTCAGGTAGATATTGGTTTAAATCATTTAACTTTGTACGTGTGTTCCACATGCCATTGTTCTAACCTCATTACCTATGCGGATGCCCTTGCATACTAATTCGCAAACCGATCGATAACGCAGGTGACAATTAAGTGTGGGTTTGTTTACCGTGTGCTCGCGAATCAGCTGTTAGGAACGCCGTAATGTGATGTGGGCGATTTGGGTTCCAAATATATGTACCATATATTTTCAATCGTTGCATCTATTAGGTTGCTGTGTTAGAATAAAACATAGTTACTTGTGCCGGATGGAAACTTAGATTATGTCAGTCAGTTGCTGAAGCCAGAAGAACGGTTAGAAAACCAGGTAAGTTGGTAGGTGGAGATTCAGACAAAATTGTGCTTAGTTACTAAGTAAAGGAAGAACTTAGTTCTGTGCCACCAGAAATGATGTAACTATTGTGTAGTAACTTAATAGTGAATTCATTGTGTGGAACAGCGGATTTCTGTGGAAAGGTAAGTGGCTTTGGTGCTATATCTATATATATATGATGTGACATTGTGGATATATATTAGGTCATGGCATGTGATACTTCCTGGGGTAATTCCGAACGCCGAATAGCTCGACGCGAGATAACACTGCGTGCCGTCGCGATATAAATATGCGTTCTGAAATCTTGTCTGAGCTATCCTGTTTCTTTCATACTGGCGCTAGTGCGAGTGGATGCTGAGGTGCTGGAAGTATGGAAGGATGCAAGGAGGCTGTATGAGACTGGGGAAATAGAGGATATGGGGGATGTGAAAGCAAGTTATGAAAGTATGTGTTGGTAGACCAAACCAACGATGAAGTTCAGTCCAGGCCAAGGCTAAACCACTTGGGAGGACAGAACTGGAAGAGTACCCTTGGAACATGTGGGGAACATGTATTCTCAAGAAGGCTTCTTGACTCTAAGGCAGAGTCTGATAAGAAGAGTTTGCTGTGGCGTGGGCAGGTGGTCCCACCAGCAAACAGGCTTGTGTACATATTGGATGTGATCATGTACTATTCCTATATCCCGAGGGATGGTATATTGATCAAGATTATGTTTCTTAATGTACATTGATGATGTTAGGAACGAGTCTAGGGACTCTTTACCTATTTGTTTAGTTCGATTAAATTAGAACCATAACAGCCTTGTATCACTACTGATGTTAGCGACGACTGGTAGATGATTAGGGATAGGTGAGACCTATGATCAGACTCGTCATTCTGATTTCTTGCTCTGTGTGACGGGCTGTTCTGTGAGGCCAGCTGACATTTGTGAACCCATGCTTTACTACTCTCCATATAGAGATAATGCTTTGGTTATATGAATAACTAACTAGCATGACTGAGGGTTGAGTAGTTGTTGGTAGGATGCATGTGGACTAATGTTTGGGCCAGTATACTCTCACCGGTCGCTCTTCCTTTTCAGGAGTTTGCCTGTTGAGGAACCAGTCAACTATATTTGTTGTTGGCAGGAAACCACTTCGTGTGACAGAGCGAAGGGTTCAGTTCTTTACTTATCACGCCAGACTCATCCACACCAGGTACCCAATGTGTTTCACCATGAGTGAAGGTTGCCTCAAGACATACCACCACCCTGAAGGGGCACGTGTGGGAAGTGATGGTTTGTGATCGTTTGATAATAGAAGACACTCTGTTTCTACTAGGAACATTTCAGCATTTTGAGTAATCATGCTCAACGACAGGGAACACCGGTCCGTCTAGTTTGACGGGGGTTCTGCCTAAACGCAGAAGTAACTGATCTTCAGACACTTGAATGGTTCTTTGGACAGCTCTAGGGGCAGGTCTTGAGAAGAACTACACCAGTTATTGACTTGGGACAAGTGAACCGGTGGAAGGGACTATGGATTATAGTCCAACCTGAATTATTTCCGTGAAATAGATGTCTGATTCTATTAATGTACCGTCTCAGTATGAAGATATAAACTGTGTTCGAGTAGGACTCAGTAACATTTTTCAGTAGCCATATCTGATTCTTCGAGTAGGACTCAGTAACAATTTTCAGTAGCCATATCTGATCCTACAAACAGGGTGACTGTAAGAGACCATTGAATTGGTCAGTGACATTTGTTCATTCATGTTCCGGTGATGTGATGAAGGGACCATTGAATTGGTCAGTGACATTTGTTCATTCATGTTCCGGTGATGTGATGAAGGGACCATTGAATTGGTCAATGACAGATCGGTTCTGCAGTGGGACTGTGCTAGGAGTGACAGACCATTCGATTGGTCAGTGACTATTTAGTTCATCGAAGTAACCAATACTTGGAGCCAAGTCCAGGAAGATTGTCTCCAACTCGGTAGTGTTCGAGAACTGTATTACCAGTGACTCCGTGGGAGTGAGATAGATGCAGTTGGTCCAGTGAAGTGTGATCCAGCAGTGACTCTATTGTTGTGGTTCCACGTTCGGGAGACGGAGTGGTCTCCAAGGTTCTAGTCATCTCACTGGAAGGAAGCCGGGTGAGTGGCGGACCGACTGGACGGGACATCTGCATCCACTCTACTTCTCAACTCGATGAAGACACCTACATCTCTGATTCTGTCTCTACTCTATCTTCTATTTGTGTAAATAGATTCTTCTATCAGGATGTTCATTTCAGTTCTATATTCTCAAGGGTAGAATAAACTTTATGTAAGTTGACTTGCTCTTTGTATAATGATTGAGTGTGGTCTCGGACGATGCCTAAGTGTTCATTGTTCAACAGGTGTAGGTAGTTAGTGGGGGTCTAGAATCTGGAGGGGCTTGTAGACGTAATTAACTAACATGAGATCAACCACAGAGTAAAAATGTGTATCTGCTTGTCCAACCCCTGGGGCTAGAATACACGGGAGTGCCAGAGACACCTCGGGTGTGGTTCACTCTCACTACCCAAGGTGAACCCGAAACACTCCGTTACAGAGTGGGGGCTCGTCCGGGATTATTCCAAGATCTTTGTGTGTTGTAGACCTCTCACATAGGGATAGGGACTTAGTCTTTATCCTCTACTTCAGTCTACATAAGATTCTACTACTTCTACCTATCTCCTAACTGTCTGACGGACATTTGTGTTGTGGTGATTAGTTAGTTCTATTGATTATTGATTCATTGTATGGCTTCACCCACACATACTTGAGTACCCACCTATCATAGTCAACATGTCTACCCAAGAGTTAGACTTAGACAAAGTTCAGGAAACTGGACGTAAGTCTGGTCTTGAAGGAGATGCTTTGAAATCCTATGTCCAAGAGGTGGAAAGAAATTTTCGACAAGAGGAAAGAGAGAGGAGGAGAGCAGAAAGAGAACTGGAAGCCAGTAAAGTGGCTCTTGAGGAAAAGAGGATAGCGGCTGATACTGAAATGAAACGGCTTGAGTTGGATGCCGAGAAAGAAAAACGTGACCATGAGTATCGAATGAAGCTACTTGAGGCACAAGTGCCTGCTACAGGTGTAACTGATGGAGCTATGGGAGGAGGTGTACCTCCTGGCTCAGAGTCAACCAGTAGACGTGACTACCAGGCTATGAAATGGCCTTTACAGCCGTTCGAACCCGAGAAGGAACGGATAGACCAATACTTAGAGAAGTATGAAGCCATGTCTATTGCAATGGGTCTAGACAAACAGAAATGGTGTTTGAAACTCTCCCAGGGACTCCGTGCCGAAGGTTATGAGGTGTATGCACGCTTACCACCGGGTTTACAGAATGATTACCCGGCATTGAAAGCGGCTCTCTTGAAGAGATTCGAGATCACAGCGCACTCATACCAAAGGAAGTTTCGGACGGCGAAGCGAGAACCTGGTGAACTGTTTTCAGCATACAGTGTGAGATTGAACTCATACCTTCTTAAATGGATGGCCTTGGCCGGATTTAATGAGGAGTATGAAAGTTTGCGTGAGTTGATGGTTGTAGATCAGATGCGAATGCAAATGTCTAAACCCTTGCGAAACTTCTTAGGTGAGAATGGGGCTGAGAGATTGGATATAGTCACCAAGTTAGCCGAAAGATACGTTGAAGTCTATGGCGAGACTGGGGACACCAGTCCAACAGATCCGAGATCGAAAGATCCGGATCACGGTAAGTCAAAGAAGAAGTCAAAGAATACCACAGGTTCTGATGAACCAAAGAGACAGGTAGGCTCTTTAGAGAAGAGCTCTAACGTCAACCAAGGTAAGAATAGCCCACCTAGTTCTCCAAAGAGGAAGTGGAGTGAACGATGGTGCAAATTCTGCAAGTCCAGCACTCACAATACGAGTGAGTGTAAGAGTAAGCCCAAGGACTTTCACTTTGCTTGTCTTGCAGAGGTTAGGGATAGATCTTGCAGGAAAGTGAAGTCGGTTGATGGGAATGGAGAAACTAGACGACCTCCAGTGGTTGAGAGGGTAGAAGTGAATGGGCGACAGGTGTTGTGCCTCTACGACACGGGATTGCAATTTTCAGCTGTAATTGCATCCCACCTGACAGGCCCAGAGCAACTCACCGGGGAGATGACGGAGATACAGCCAGCCAGTAGGAGTGCTGTAGCGCTACGTTGCCCGATTGCCAATGTGGAGATTCGGAGCAAGTACGTTACTGGACGCATTCAGGCGGCAGTCGTACCGGATCCTCTCTATCCCCTAATTCTTGGCCGGAAGTACGTGTTTCTGGGCGAACCAGAACACCCTAGCATCCCTAAGTCTAGGCAGGTCAGAGATACAGAGGAAGAGGGTCTCGAAAAGGTAAGTCTCCGAAATACTCACCCGGATGGAATGAGTAATGCTCGGAGCAAGGATGCGACGGAGTGTCCTTGTTCGGAATGGTTGCCCAACAATGAAAACCCGTTAACTCAGGGTAGGTTCAACTCTGATAACCAGTCACCGTTAATTCAGACTGGAACAGAGAAAACGCAGAGAGAACGTAAGTTGGTTCCTGGGAGCTTCAGAGCTAATCTGCTGCGAACGGTACATGTCAGGTCCCCAACCGGACATCTGACTGTAGGGACAACCAGTAAATGTCTATCCCGGTACTATTGGTGGCCGGGAATGACAGGCGACGTGCGCAGGTATATTAGGTCTTGTCCGGAGTGCCGTAAATGCACACCTGAGAAACGGACGAAGACGAAGATATCCTTAGAGGTTGGAGACCGAGTTCTAGTACTCCTCCCAATCGAGGGGAACGAATTCGAAATCGGCCCATTCCTAGTGGATAAAGTGGGGCTCCACAAGCACTATGGAGTGGTGATCCTGGGAAAGTCTACTACTTTCCATTCCAGTCTCCTCATGCGCTATGAGGGGAAGCCCGATGATAAGTCCACCAGCCCAAGGGCGCAGAGATTCGCCGAAAGAACGGTTCGGGGTTCAGGTCAGGTAGCGGAAAGCCTGTCACACCATAGGAAGTCCTCTATGTATGTGCAGGTACCTTCTTCGGTTCAGCCCGGTGCTCGGGGGAACATGACCGGCCAAAGGAACACCCGCAGTGCTAGCTACACTGAGAACCGTGGTCGGAAGAGGTGGGTTGTGTCAGAACGGACACAGACCCTTGGTCCCTCAATCCGACCGACTGCAGTCCAGCTGGGTCCTCGAAAGGGGAAGCTGGAGGTGCAGAAGTCCAGTAAACTCTGGCAGGAACGATCGTTAAATCAGATCGAGACGGGAGCTCTGGTCCGCAGGACACTGCGAGATGCCCGATCGCAGTAGCGGAGTAGGCGTTGATCACCCGTGATACTGAATAGCTTGTCACCCCACCGAATGTGGTAAAAGTATTCTATACAATATTGACGGGTTAGACTTCCTCACCCGCCATCCGGTCTCTTAGAAAGAAGAACGAACGACATAGACAGCTTCTGCGTAGAAGTGGAACGACGGGGTCGATCCTCTTAAAGTGGGGGCCTATGTGACGAAACGCGTTTATCTGTCTTGGGTCGTCAAGATCCCGCACTATTTTGGCGCGTCATCGGGGACTTTCCCAGCTAAAAATAGACTGAGGGAAGCCGATGGAGGACTTATTATCTACAATCTTCTCGAAACACCGGAATTCGAGTAACCCGTGATGTTGGGTATCGCTCTAAATTCCCGTGCAGAGAGATCTAGAAACTCTAGGCGGGGAATGACGTTTTCCCGAGAAAGTATCTTTTCTCAAGAAGCACTCGCTTCTAGTGCGCATTGAGTTGGCACGAAGCGGGAAATTGGCTAAACCAGTCATTCACTTACTTTTGTTCGAAGAGAACAGACGCAGGCCTGATGTGAGCCATTTTTGTGTTGCGTCTCACCTCAACCATGATTCGGCTGACTGTTATGGAAAGGAAGCTGAGAAGCCCTTGAACAGTTCGGAAGCTGACTGGAGAGCTGGTTTCACCATTCAGGTAGATATTGGTTTAAATCATTTAACTTTGTACGTGTGTTCCACACGCCATTGTTCTAACCTCATTACCTATGCGGATGCCCTTGCATACTAATTCGCAAACCGATCGATAACGCAGGTGACAATTAAGTGTGGGTTTGTTTACCGTGTGCTCGCGAATCAGCTGTTAGGAACGCCGTAATGTGATGTGGGCGATTTGGGTTCCAAATATATGTACCATATATTTTCAATCGTTGCATCTATTAGGTTGCTGTGTTAGAATAAAACATAGTTACTTGTGCCGGGTGGAAACTTAGATTATGTCAGTCAGTTGCTGAAGCCAGAAGAACGGTTAGAAAACCAGGTAAGTTGGTAGGTGGAGATTCAGACAAAATTGTGCTTAGTTACTAAGTAAAGGAAGAACTTAGTTCTGTGCCACCAGAAATGATGTAACTATTGTGTAGTAACTTAATAGTGAATTCATTGTGTGGAACAGCGGATTTCTGTGGAAAGGTAAGTGGCTTTGGTGCTATATCTATATATATATGATGTGACATTGTGGATATATATTAGGTCATGGCATGTGATACTTCCTGGGGTAATTCCGAACGCCGAATAGCTCGACGCGAGATAACACTGCGTGCCGTCGCGATATAAATATGCGTTCTGAAATCTTGTCTGAGCTATCCTGTTTCTTTCATACTGGCGCTAGTGCGAGTGGATGCTGAGGTGCTGGAAGTATGGAAGGATGCAAGGAGGCTGTATGAGACTGGGGAAATAGAGGATATGGGGGATGTGAAAGCAAGTTATGAAAGTATGTGTTGGTAGACCAAACCAACGATGAAGTTCAGTCCAGGCCAAGGCTAAACCACTTGGGAGGACAGAACTGGAAGAGTACCCTTGGAACATGTGGGGAACATGTATTCTCAAGAAGGCTTCTTGACTCTAAGGCAGAGTCTGATAAGAAGAGTTTGCTGTGGCGTGGGCAGGTGGTCCCACCAGCAAACAGGCTTGTGTACATATTGGATGTGATCATGTACTATTCCTATATCCCGAGGGATGGTATATTGATCAAGATTATGTTTCTTAATGTACATTGATGATGTTAGGAACGAGTCTAGGGACTCTTTACCTATTTGTTTAGTTCGATTAAATTAGAACCATAACAGCCTTGTATCACTACTGATGTTAGCGACGACTGGTAGATGATTAGGGATAGGTGAGACCTATGATCAGACTCGTCATTCTGATTTCTTGCTCTGTGTGACGGGCTGTTCTGTGAGGCCAGCTGACATTTGTGAACCCATGCTTTACTACTCTCCATATAGAGATAATGCTTTGGTTATATGAATAACTAACTAGCATGACTGAGGGTTGAGTAGTTGTTGGTAGGATGCATGTGGACTAATGTTTGGGCCAGTATACTCTCACCGGTCGCTCTTCCTTTTCAGGAGTTTGCCTGTTGAGGAACCAGTCAACTATATTTGTTGTTGGCAGGAAACCACTTCGTGTGACAGAGCGAAGGGTTCAGTTCTTTACTTATCACGCCAGACTCATCCACACCAGGTACCCAATGTGTTTCACCATGAGTGAAGGTTGCCTCAAGACATACCACCACCCTGAAGGGGCACGTGTGGGAAGTGATGGTTTGTGATCGTTTGATAATAGAAGACACTCTGTTTCTACTAGGAACATTTCAGCATTTTGAGTAATCATGCTCAACGACAGGGAACACCGGTCCGTCTAGTTTGACGGGGGTTCTGCCTAAACGCAGAAGTAACTGATCTTCAGACACTTGAATGGTTCTTTGGACAGCTCTAGGGGCAGGTCTTGAGAAGAACTACACCAGTTATTGACTTGGGACAAGTGAACCGGTGGAAGG
This sequence comes from Cepaea hortensis, assembly GCA_963921405.1. Lineage (NCBI taxonomy): Eukaryota > Metazoa > Mollusca > Gastropoda > Stylommatophora > Helicidae > Cepaea > Cepaea hortensis. The sequence goes on from CAWUFQ010000575.1 coordinate 18,555, forward strand.
GACTATGGATTATAGTCCAACCTGAATTATTTCCGTGAAATAGATGTCTGATTCTATTAATGTACTGTCTCAGTATGAAGATATAAACTGTGTTCGAGTAGGACTCAGTAACATTTTTCAGTAGCCATATCTGATTCTTCGAGTAGGACTCAGTAACAATTTTCAGTAGCCATATCTGATCCTACAAACAGGGTGACTGTAAGAGACCATTGAATTGGTCAGTGACATTTGTTCATTCATGTTCCGGTGATGTGATGAAGGGACCATTGAATTGGTCAGTGACATTTGTTCATTCATGTTCCGGTGATGTGATGAAGGGACCATTGAATTGGTCAATGACAGATCGGTTCTGCAGTGGGACTGTGCTAGGAGTGACAGACCATTCGATTGGTCAGTGACTATTTAGTTCATCGAAGTAACCAATACTTGGAGCCAAGTCCAGGAAGATTGTCTCCAACTCGGTAGTGTTCGAGAACTGTATTACCAGTGACTCCGTGGGAGTGAGATAGATGCAGTTGGTCCAGTGAAGTGTGATCCAGCAGTGACTCTATTGTTGTGGTTCCACGTTCGGGAGACGGAGTGGTCTCCAAGGTTCTAGTCATCTCACTGGAAGGAAGCCGGGTGAGTGGCGGACCGACTGGACGGGACATCTGCATCCACTCTACTTCTCAACTCGATGAAGACACCTACATCTCTGATTCTGTCTCTACTCTATCTTCTATTTGTGTAAATAGATTCTTCTATCAGGATGTTCATTTCAGTTCTATATTCTCAAGGGTAGAATAAACTTTATGTAAGTTGACTTGCTCTTTGTATAATGATTGAGTGTGGTCTCGGACGATGCCTAAGTGTTCATTGTTCAACAGGTGTAGGTAGTTAGTGGGGATCTAGAATCTGGAGGGGCTTGTAGACGTAATTAACTAACATGAGATCAACCACAGAGTAAAAATGTGTATCTGCTTGTCCAACCCCTGGGGCTAGAATACACGGGAGTGCCAGAGACACCTCGGGTGTGGTTCACTCTCACTACCCAAGGTGAACCCGAAACACTCCGTTACACCACCCACACACACACTCCCCACCCATCCACCCAAACATCCCACACCCATACACATCCCTCACCCACACACACATCCCCAAACCCACAACCACCCCCACCTGCACACATTTCCCACCCTAGCCCCACACCCACATCTCCCCACCCACACATATATCCCCCACCCATACCATAACCCACCATCAATCATCCACCCACATATCCTCCTCCACCCACTCACCCACAGCCACCTAGCCAAACACACATCCCCACCCACACACACATCTCCCCGCCAACCCCTACATCCCGCACGCACCCACACACAAATCCCCAACCCACCCACACAATCCCACCCCACCCACTCACACATCCTGAACCCACCCACACACATCACGAGTCCACCCACACACACATTCCCCCATCCCAACCTACTATTATGATCAAACTTCCACACTTTACACACACATACAGTGACGATTGTCGTGAGCATTTTCGCAAAATTGTAAAGAAAATGGAGAAAAATTGTACATATACATTTGTAACTTAAAAATTAGTGATGCAATTCAACTCTCTCTCTCTCTCTCTCTCTCTCTCTCTCTCTCTCTCTCTCTCTCTCTCTCTCTCTCTCTTCTCTCTCTCTCTCTCTCTCTCTCTCTCTCTCTCTCTCTCTCTCTCTCTCTCTCCCACTCACTAACGCTCTCGCTCACATTATAGTAATGTTATATTATACATCATAAAATCAAGTGTCATACATACAAAATGATAATGTGAAAGATGAAAATACACAAAAAATATACATAAAATATGGAATGGCATATTACAGGACATGCGTGCACTCAACTCTCTCTCTCTCTCCCTCCCTCTCTCTCTCTCTCTCTCTCTCTCTCTCTCTCTCTCTCTCTCTCTCTCTCTGTCTCTCTCTCTCTTTATTACACGGGCACACACTCACACTCATTAACTCTCTCTCTCTTTATTACACAGGCACACACTCACACTCATTAACTCTCTCTCTCTCTCTCTCTCTCTCTCTCTCTCTCTTTATTACACAGGCACACACTCACACTCATTAACTCTCTCTCTCTCTCTCTCTCTCTCTCTCTCTCTCTCTCTCTCTCTCTCTCTCATACTCCCTAATTCTCTCATCCACTATGCAGTGATGTACATGTGTTCATGTTATAAATTATAACATCAATTGGCATTCAAAATGGTAATATAAACATGAGAATACATAAATTATATGGAATAGCATGTTACATCGTATGCGTGCGCTTAAATCTCTCTCTCTCTCTCTCTCTCTCTCTCTCTCTCTCTCTCTCTCTCTCTCTCTCTCTTTCCTGTCTCTCTCTCTCTCTTCTCACCAACACACACCCATAGACACTCACAAACAATGCGCACACACATACACACACATTAACAGATCCATTCCTCCACTGTCTCTCTCTCTCGTTTGCTCTCTCTCTCTCTCTCTCTCTCTCTCTCTCTCTCTCTCTCTCTCTCTCGCAATCACTATTTCACCCATTAAGTCACTCTCTCCATCTTTCATTTACCCAATATCACACTCTCTTTCACTCTCACTCACACACAGACAGACACACACCCTCTCGCTACCAAATACACACTCCCTCGCATACACACGAAAACATATACACATACATACACGAGCATACACACAATATACACACGCAAATACACGCATTTTCCCTCGCACACATACACACATCCACACCCATACACACATATTTACACACACACACACAAATACACACTCCCTCGCATACACCGCATGCATGCACACATACACACAAACATATACATACATACACGAACATATATATATATATATATATATATATATATATATATATATATATATATATATATATACACGCACATACACACATATACACACGCACATACAAATAAACACATGCACACATGTACGCATACATAAACACACATATAAACATACTTACACACACAAGCACACATACAAACACACATTTATACACACCCACACGCACATTCAGACGTGCACACACATACACCCACATACACATACATAAACACACGCATACACACATATGGACACACGTACACACAAACCCATCCACCCACACACTTACTCACATAAACGCTGCCTCACATAATCTCACCCTCTCACTCACTCATTTACTCTCTAAACCCCACTCACCCATTCTCTCTCAATCATTAAATTCTCATGCACTCTCTCACTCACCCACTGTCTCTCTCTCTTGCACGCTCACTCGCTCTCACACTCACTCACACACGCTCACACACATACTCACAAATTCTCCCCCTCACTAACTCACCCTCCCTTACTCACTCACTCACCCTGCGGCTCTCTAACTCACACTCACTCACTCACTTTCTCACTCTCTCACACAGACAGGTATACATACAACACAACCTCTCTCTCACACTAACTCATTCTCTCACTCAATCTCTCACGCATACGTGTACACAGACATTCACTTACTCTTTCACCCTTGCAGGCACACGCGCATACACACTCTCTCACTTTCTCTGTCTCATACTCACTCTCTCACTCATACTCTTTCTCATTCACTCTCTCACCCACTCTCTCAAACACCCTGTGTAAAATGATAGTGAAAAAATGATACCAGTAGGTGACTTATGGAGGCGTATAGTCGGTATGAAGTAAGTATTGAAAGAGTTTTCGGTTGAGATCAAAGAGAAGCCAGGAATACTAATCGGAGGATATAATATAAACAATATACGCTATGCAGATGACACAGTATTGGTGGCGGATAATGCAACATGGCTACAACAATTATTGGACATTGTAATATCAGAGAGTGCACAGAAAGGACTCTGCTTGAATATTAAGAAAACAGTAACAATAATGATATCAAAGTAAATGGGGACACCAAAATGTGACACATAAATAGAAGGGGACATTCTCAACCAAGTGGATAATTTTAAATACCTAGGGGCACTTATAACATCAGAAAGAGTATCTTATGCAATAAGTCGCTATCAATGAATGTAAGAAAAAGAGTGCTAAAATGCTATATAGAACCAGTTTTCTGTATGGCAGCGAATCTTGGAATGTAAATGAACAAATTAGGAAGAACTTAGAAGCAAGAGAGATGTGGTTTTTAAGACGAATGTTACGAAATCTTTGGACTGCCAGAGTAACTAACAATGATTGCCTGAAAGAGGCTCATGAAACTAGAACACTATATACAACAATAAGAAAGAGATAAACAGCTTTCTTTGGTCATGTGATGAGAAGAGAGGCATTGGAGAACATCGTGACAACTGGAAAGATCGAGGGGAAGAGAGGCGAAGGCAGACCAAGAGAAATTATGCTGAACGGATTGAGACGGTGGCATGGTGGAATATCATCAGCAGAGTTGATTCAGAACACAAAAGACCGAGATCTGTGGAGAGCCATGAACGCCTACGCCAGCCGGCACAGCACTTGATGATGAATTAATCTCTCACGTTGCCGTGTTACCCTTTGATAATACTTTTAATACCTTTATGTTCACTTATATGTGTGTTATGTTATGGCGCTTATATAATTATATAAAGACTCTCTTGATGTTTAACTGAAAGGATATTTTACTACACATAAATAGCAACGTCATCACTTTTCTCGCTTTACATTACTAAAAGATTCCCTTACCAAAGAAACACTTCTACGAAACACTGAAATCTCTCTGCACTCTAGGTTTCTTTCTACCACAAACCCCCGGTACTTCATGTGTAGCTTCACGACTTTTCCATGTCACCCCATCTTCAAACTGCTCTTCTACATGATTTCCAATGAAACATTCATATCAGTTAACAATATTTATGACAATGTAGCCACCGAATCCACATGCCACAGTTTCAGTATCAGCTGTTCCTTCATCATGATCATCACGGGTGCCTTTCACGTGGCTGATATCTGCAACTTTCCAGTCCACATTGGCTGGTACACTAACATCCGTTGTACCATCTACCACCAAGACAAACGCTGCCTAGCTAAGATACCATTTTCTTACGTTGGCCGCTTCTACAACCCTTTGTCCTTTTGACAACCGCAATACCGTCATGTCTCCAGCCAACCAACAGTGTCTGTTATGAAGTCGTCGTTTCTTGAAAGAGCGTCTGCATGATTGATCTCTAGAATACCATCTATCACATCTTCTAGTCGACTTTCATCGTATCATACCACTTAACACTAGCATTATCTTTGATTACATCACAACTGGTTTTCTGCTGATTGGTCAAATTTCCCACCCTACTAGCTATAAATCCTCTGTCCCCTATCCTACTAGACGCTTTTTTAGACAATGAATGTGATCATCAAATAGTATGGTCACTGCTAAGAAGGAAATCTACGGCAAATGACCCTCTTTGCAGATGCCTATAAAATTATGATTCTACTCAGAATTACAATGAGAAGAATAAGAAAGACAATAAAAATGAACTTTAGTAAAGAGCATTATGGATCTTTGGAAGGAAGAGGGACAAAAATAAAAATAATAATAATAATAATAATAATAAGTCTTTATTTTCAAAGGGTTAAGAATTGGGCACGCAGGCCCGTCTGACATTCTGCCCTTTTTCTCTATTTCCTCTCATACATTCTTTCATTCAACATCACTTATGAAGCAACTAATAAAAAACAAGATATACATTACGAAAACTAATAGAAAGATCAAAATAGAATAGAAAAGTCTTATCAAAATGGATAATTGTATATACCTAGGGACATTTATAACATCAGATAGAAGGAACCATCATTAGAGAAGGCTCATTCAATGGCCAAGTAAATATCCAAGATCTACAACATGTAGCAGCGAACTGCCAGGCATGGAGAGACAGGACGCCTTAGGCTCAAGAGGAAAGACTAACTAACTAATAGAAGGAACGCCAAAGAGATTAAGAACAAAATAGGGCACACAAAAGCTGTATTTCAGAACATGAAAAGGATCTTATGCAATAACTCGCTATCATTGAATGAAAACATTAAATTTCAACAATGACATTTAATAATAATTTTAAAACTTAAATTTCATTCTTGAAATTTAATGTTTTTTAAATTATTTTTAAATTTCATTGTTGAAATTTAATTTTTAAAATTATTTTTAAATTGCATTGTTAAAATTTAATTTTTTGTGGAATGTATGCCATCAAGGCCTTGTGGCATGGTCGAGACAGAAACACGGAGCTGATCCACGACTCTGGTGATCGAGTGAGATGGCAGAACATGACCGCCCACGCTTACCGGCATGGCACATTATGGATGGATGGATGCCTACTTCTATATTCTCCGCGACGATTTAATTACATTGTAGCTGGTGATAAAAATTCCACAGCAGAGCAAGCAGCACGACATGGGGCTTCTAATCATTAGAAACGTTAGTCCATTGCTCAATATTTCGGCCCTTTTACCTTCCTGAAACTATTAGGGAGCGGGTCCGTTCGGGTCAGGATTCCCAGCCATATTTCTCCTGTAGTGAATATACACTTTCACAACATTAATTATTGTTCATTTCCCCAAATCGATATCGGTGTGTCTGCACATAAGCCATGCCACCCACGGTGGGCAGAAATTGGATACCCGGTGCATCTAGCAGCTTTAACACTGCACCTGAACTGACCGTGGAAAAGCCAACATTTTCCCCCGGTAGTTGGTCTCGGTCTACACCGCCGCTTTGGTGGCTATCCATGACTCAGTTAGTAGGCGTCGTTGCTGCCATGTTGACCTATTTGTATCCCGGTCGCAGCTCGCGGAACCGCAAGCCCGCACGCTCCTAGCGGAAACCAGCTCCTATGGGCTAATTCTATTAAAGCATGGGCTCCCCTGACCCTCGCTATCGCTGCGGGGCGTTGTCCTTGCAGGACGTAGTATTCTATCACAAATAGTCGTTGTCGGCGCTTGGCTACAAAGGTTCGACTTTGGACAAGATTTCCCGCCCGAGTGATCGCTACATTACGGTGTATCCACCCCTCTGTAACGCCTCAGCTTGGGTGCCCTGTTCTTTCCTGGTGGGGTAATACCAGGTCGGTACGAAACCGTAGCTGTTGTTTCGATCTCATTATGAGGTTCCTGTTTTGGTCTTATTGAGATGCTTAGGTCAGAGGTTGATTTGTTTTTTTCATGAGAGACGAAGGCAAAGCTGTACTATTTATTATGTATTCTTGTCCCACCAAGAATTACGCTTGCTCCATAGCCAGCATGAGGCCTTCTCCGCTGTCTCGCCCAGTCTGTTAAGTGCCCGTGTTCTTGCTTGCTCTTTCGCAACTAGCTGTTTCAGCACATCGTTCGCGGAGTTAGAAACAAGGCCTCTTGCGCCTATCTCTAAGGCGAATAGCCTGCTGGTATATCCTTCTTGTCTCAGGCTTGCGAACATATCGCTGTAATTTTCCATCTTGTTGTTGTGCTGCTACGCGACTCTTGATTCTTGACATAAGCCTGGGTCATTGACAGTGAGTTGAGTGACCGGGCATGAGAAAGAATGGAGATGAAAGTGGGAGACAGTAAAGTGACTGACCTGGCTATGAGAAAACAGCCAGTCCTGAGAAATAATGGGAAGGGTGAGTGTGGACCCCAGGGGGATGGGGGAAGGACAGTTTAGTTTTGTGTGAAGTCAAGGGACTTGAGGACAGTTGATGTGTAGATGCCGAACTGGTCGGTAGTCTAAGGAGAAACGGAGTTAGAGATCTCCGTGTTGTGTTGTTCTCCCAGTTGTGAAGACAGGCCTGAACCAGAGTGGGTTCTATAGTGAGTGAGGGCCTGAACCCAGAGTGGGTGATATAGTTAGGGGAAACTAAGACCCAGTGTGTGGGTGTATTGTGTGAGGTCCAGCGGTGGATAGGAGCTGGATTACCTGTCTTGTGGATTTGATATGAAGCAGGCTTGAGAAGGCATTGATGTGTGCTGGTTAAATTGTGAGGAGGATATTTATATTCTATGGATTACATTGTGTTCTGGATTTATAAACATGTTCCGTTTGTCCGTGTTATTTCTGTAATAAAGGATTAAGTGCGCCAACTCAATCTTGTTTCATGACTGGTGAAGGTGCACTTCTGGGGTGAGTTGGATTAAGAGACAGTTAGATAGCTCAATTGACACACCATGAACATCGTTACCTAGACAACGACCATCACACGAAAACTTATCATCAAGAACATTGAACTTATCATGAGAACGACGTGTGACAATTCTAAAGGAACAGTTAGCTCGATTATATATATAGATATAGAACAAACTGTTTAGTCAACGGAGCACACACCATAATGTCTGGTCGCAATTGAAACCTCTAGATTTCCGCTGGGTATTTGCCACGGCCCTACGTGTCTACTGTCAGCTCCTAGTTCTCGGCGCTCCCGAGGATAGCTGGCTGGCTGTCGGGCAGTCGACTCTGCTGTTCGGATTTTGTCCAGCTTTTAGGAAACGTATCCCTCTAGCCTTAAAAACAGTCCCCTTGTGTTCCTGTAGTCTCCCTACATCCACTATGGCAGACTGCTAGGTATGAACCTTGTTATCGCTCCATGTGAATCGGCCTTGCCTCAGGGCGACCCTGCAAAGTTAATATTTCTTTTTGTGTTTTATACTCCTGTTGAATGTGTATTGTCATATTTGTTGGCTTTCCAAGTTTAAGTCTCTGTGAATGATTCATTGTCTTTGTCATTGCCATATTTCATTCTTCCATTGTCACTCAATGTGTCACTCTTTTGCCTATGATGTTTATGAAGAGTTCCAAAACAGACAGAGAGAAAACAGGTGAGCGCGCTAGTGAAGTTAAAAGCGATCTGTGCTGCTAATGTCATGAGCATGGTTGGACGAGGGCTCGAGGTCAGGAATCTTCCCCTGTCAGAGTGAGGAGGAAACCGGGCATCTATTGCTCCTTACTCTCAGGCCTGCAAAATGTGATGGCACTATCACATCAACAACCTGTAGCAGGAAACTGCTTCGATGATAATTAACAATGGATGTGAAATGTCATAGATAACATTGTTGTACCCTATATGTTTTTATTCCTTTTATGTCAGTTATTATATTTGCCTTTCTTGATTATTTAAAAATACGTATAGTTAATATTTTATTCTACAATTTTGTATACGTGTTTCCAATTTCATACTCTTCTTATTGTCATCCAGCAAGACAACCCTATGTGAAATATTGATACTATTTTTGTTTATTTTATTTTTAACTTACCTGTACATGTGAACTTCGATAAAGACAACCTTATCTGAAATGTCGATATTATTCATGTTTTTTTTATTTTTACCTTACCTTTACATGTGAACATCGATGTAGTATACATCTTGCAAACCACCACATCGCTGTTTAAATTTCCCCGCACTACCCTTCAGATAGCAACAGCGCCAACAACCACCACCATCATAATCAAATTTAAATTTGAAGAATGATGGAATTAGCGCCGATAGTTCAAAAGAAGGATGAAATTTGCATAATCCTAATTTGAAAATGGAGCGCTGATTTGGAAAGGCAAATACAATGTTCTAATTATAGCCGAAAAGGAGCTCTGCCATTGGTCATGACTCGACATGACGTCAGAGCCCAAGCTTCGGATGGGCTGGAATAAAAATGGAGAAAGGCCGGCACAAGATCAGTGTGTGAGAATTAAAATCCTTCAGCAATCGCTCAACAGGAGACGGTCCACTGGAACTGACGACCTTGTATCCTCTACGTAACAATCTATCTGAAGGCTAAACAACTTAAATGGAGGAAGAGAGAGAGAGAGAGAGAGAGAGAGAGAGAGAGAGAGAGAGAGAGAGAGAGAGAGAGAGAGAGAGAATCACTTTCATTGTATATAGATAACTAAATAAATTCTCCAATTTCTTCCATAGATCACACAAAGAGAACCTGAAACAGCATATAACTCTGTAGAACTGACGGGGATCTAAATGTGGTATAACTGAATCACACATGCATTGATGGGCAACCTATCTACATTCTAAATCTTCAAATTGTGCTCTATACGACCAGGTCATCAGTATACATTGCTGCTTTAATTACATGAGGTAACTTGGCACAAGGAGCTAGACCCATAGTTGAACAACTCGATGTCATCCAATCTTCTGTTAGTTTGAGATGGTCAGGAGCTAGAATTTTGCTATCAGAGGTCATGAATGCACACACCTTGGAGAGATGTGGCTATAAGAAAGTAACAGTGTTCTTTGGTCATATATTGAGAGAAGAGGTATTGAAAAACATCGGGGCCTATAGTGTGTGATATTCACTGGCACAGGAATGGAGCATAATGGGGACGACCCGTTGCTGTGAAGTTGGAACTGCGACTAACTAACTTACTAACTAGCTTGAGAACCTAAATCTCGCTTTTATTTTTTCTTATTTCGGGAGAGAGAGAGAGAGAGAGAGAGAGAGAGAGAGAGAGAGAGAGAGAGAGAGAGAGAGAGAGAGAGAGAGAGAGAAGTGCCGGTCTATTAAGCAGCCAGAGAACTGGGAAAATCAAAACCTAAGTATGGAGCATGAAACCTGATTATGCATGAAGAAGACATTCAGCTGTTTTGAAGGTAGGTACACTGTAATATTAAGCTAGTTATGCTCCTTTCCCAGAAAATGGTAAGTAGGTATGTTGTAATAATGTGGTTAGTCCTTAAGAACTTAATTCAGTAGAGACTAAGCCCTATATTCAGATGTCGCAGTTCATGGATAATCTGTGCACTAGGTTAACACATAGTGAGGTGTCTTTTTTTCTAGTTATGCAGCTTCTATTAAAGCATAAGCATACTGCCAAGGTTGTGCATTTTATTTCTTAAGCAGTTAAGCTAAGTCAGTAGGATTTAGAAGGTTAGAATCCATAGTTCAGTATTAAGGAACTGTCTTAAATGTGGAATCACTAGTTAGGAGGAATTAGTGTAATGCATCCTAAAACCAGTACAGGGGCACACTAAAAGTTAAATAGTTCCCTATGTGTTATCATAAAATCTGTGTGTTCTATAGAAGCATTCATGTGGTGATTCAGTTGTGACTTCATTGGTGTTAAATATATGAATTTATGTTTTAATTTATGGATTGTGAGTCACATAACTATTCCTATACATCATCCATGCAAGTATGTTTATGATTTATGAAAAATGATTGTGGATTGGGTAAAGAGAAGAGACATACAGAGGATGAGTATGATCAATCAATTAATCACAGGATAGTAGGCAATTTGAGGCATACTGCCACGTGTATCAGAGGTACACATACATTAATTGATAATTTAGTGTGCTTCTCTGCATGACGCCACTCCGTATTCCATATCACCCGTGTTATATTTGTGTGGTTTTGACTTGTGTTTGATGTAATGATGATGATAAATCTTTTAGATGAGAAAGGTAAAGGCATATACCTACATGTTGAAGAGGAGAGAAAATGCTCCTCCTCAAAGCATTGGGAAGAACCCACCTGAATGACATACAGGAGATAATGCCATTATGTACTTATATTGTTTATAAGTACATACCTATTGCATTTAGTACAGGAATTAAGACACTTAATGTATGAGGCCTTTTCTTTAAAATGGAAGGATAACTAGGGAAAAGAATTGTGTACAAAGGGGAGTGGTGAAAAAGGTTATCAAATTTCGAATCGATCAAGGTATTATTCAACTTGGAGACCATGGGTGACAGGCATGGGTGAAGATGACACTGCTTATCTTGTAGTCTAAACCTTTAGCGCTCTGTAATGGAGAACTGGTTGGAGAGGGACCAGCTGTGGAATTAATAACTGTTGGGGAACACTAAGACCATCTTCCCCGTTTGTTTATTTTTTCCCTGGGGTCAAAATTCCTTTTATTTATTTTCCTTTTTTTCTTTGGGGTTTTACCTTCTTCCATTTCTAATGATCATAGAGATGTATTGATGATATTAGTATATATATATGTGATGCAGGAATTTCAGGTAGTGGATAGCTCCATTCCGGTCAAAGTCTGACTCTTGATGGGAGCTCCTGACTTGAGTGATGATGAAGCCTCTTTTTTGAAAGAACTTACAGGCAAGAAGTCATCCAACCACCAAAAACCAGGTGAGAAGGGGATCTGTATCGCCTTGAGGAAATCAGGGGAAATTTAGCTTGTACCTGGAAGTGGAGAGACAACTCAACCATCAACATACCTGATCCAGAATGACGCTCACACAGTGGACCAACTGTAGTTAAATTGACAGAATTCGTTATACACGTGGGTTCTAAAAACCCTGGAGTGGGGAAGCTCAAGTTCATGGTCAAAACGCATGATTATTATAAATCCACTGATAGATGTGGAGTATTTGTTCATCTGGGGAATTGGGGGTTTTGTTTGTGTTTATTTCACAACAAAGTGAATGATTGTGAGATTAATGAGTGTACATAATACCTTTGGACTGGATGATAATACAAGGGGCTTCTCATAAGTCTTTAGCCTTACCATGAAGGAGTTGTCACGAAAACCACTGAAGTTAACGATCAGATGATACAAATAACAGAGACAGTCTGATTCACAGCTGCAAGTTGTTTGTTACTGGCGGCGGTGAGATAAAACGGTACAGCCGTCCTTGAGAATTCCCTGGGAGACGGAAAATATGACGAGGTTATTTTGCCGACTCGCAGGATAAAAGAGAGACGGGTGCTGTAGTTGAGATAAGGGAGACAATAATTCTTGTGATGTTAGGGAAATGGATAGTCTGCCCTTGGAACCATCTGGTGTTGACATCAAAGGACGTCACTAGAACAATCCAAGACTGTTTGAAAAACCTAACTTGTTGCAGGGATTGTAAACGAGAGAGTTGGCCTAAGCGGACGGTGTTTCGCTAGCTCTGTATGAATTTGGAAAACATCTACCGTGTTCGAGATTAATTAAATTTAATATACACGTGCCTGTCATGGCAAAATGTAAATGTGATTCAGGAGTAAAGCAGTGTTACATAAAGTTCCCCGCCAGTTACGAGGAAGCTCTACACTGGTGTTGATGAAGTTCTACTCCGGTTAGGAAGAACACAAGATGAACAGTAAATGTTTTAATAAGATGAATAACTTCAGAGAAGAAAGTTTATACAATAGTGTTTATGCTGGGCCTATAATCAGGAGGGTCCACCAGAACATGGCTCAGTTGAACAAAACAATATAAACGATTTCTGTGTGATAGGGTTCACCTAGGATGGGTGATGTTCGTTTTACACCACATATCAAATGAACACTATGGATTAAAAAGGAACACTAAACGTAGCATTCACATGGAGTTGTAGATTCCAGTGGAATATTACCAGGGACATTGTGTTTGTAACAATCTAGACAATAGATAGGATCAAGTGTGTTACCAATAACAGTGATACAAATTTTCACAGTACAGGGATTGGTACATTTAAGAACTATAGGGACTTATAGTATGCAGTGTGTAACCGATCCATGATCAGTGTTAAACTATAGACTGTATCTATTTCGGATGATCATGTATAGGGATTACCAAGTAGCTACCGGAGAAAGTCAGCGTCTGGCAGGAGAGACACATCGCTCGGTGAGGTCTTTATGTGCTGAGCTAACGTGCTGTGGTGTAACCTTGCTAGGATGATCTGACTTGGCTCCTACTCTGCTGGTCTGAGTCTACACATTATAGTATACGACACACATTCTTAGCATACACTTCTCACATACATTACACTGTTCTTTTAATAAATTAATTGTTATTAATTTTTAGAAGCTAGAGTTGTTGAGTATGTTGTGTTGGGGAAGAATGAGAGGCTGCATGATCCAGTAGTGATAGAGAGAAAGAGAAAGAGGTGTCTATAAACTGAGGGAATGTGGTGGACGGAATCTAGTGGATTCTCCAGGATAATGATAAGGGGTTAAAATATAATGTGGGTGTTGATTCCCCTCACTCCAGGGACGACACTAAAGGTAATCCACGATAGGAGTAGGCGGAGAAAATTGAAATTTGGCACATGTATAACGCATTCAATTTTTAATCGACATATGAAATATGAATTTCCCTCCTCAACTGGTTGCCCCTATATGGTGCATGGCACAACACGCCCTATTGACCAGATCTGCACATCCAACGGTTTGTCAGAACAATGGAGAAATCGGACGCCAGGATTGTGATAAAATTATTGATGTTACAGGGAAAAACACCTACAGAAATACACAGAGAGATGGAGCCAGTGTTTGAGGAAGTCTGTCCTTCGTATGCTTCTGTAAAAATTTGGTGTTTGCAGTTTAAGTGTAGTCGTTCCAAAGTTGCTGATCTGCCAAGATCAGGACGACCGTCCTCAGAGTGCAATGATGCAAATGCTGCAAAAGTGAAGAAAATCATAGACCAGGATAGGAAAATGACAATTGCAGAGATATCGAGTTCAGCAAAACTGAGTAAGAGTACAGTTTTTTAGAATTTTACACAACAGACTGAACATGAGAAAAATGTGTGCCCGATGGGTCCCGCGCCTGCTGACATGTGAACAGAAACAAACACGGGTTGATTGCTGTGGCCAGTTGCTCAACATGTGGCGGTCGAAAACATGTTGACGTCCATGGTGACAGTAGATGAGACTTGGATTCACCATTATGACCCAGAATCCGAAATTGCCAGCATGCAGTGGAAAGCTCCGGGCTCGCCAACACATGTCAAGCCAAGAGCGGAAAAATCTGCAAGAAAAGTGATGCTGACTGTTTGTTTTTTTGGGGGGACTTAAAGGTGTCATATTGAAAGATTACATGCTTCATGGCAACACGGTTAATAGGCAGTACTATGCAGATCTCCTTATCAAACTAAGAAAGGTTGTGACCAGAAAACGAGCGATAGCGCGTACGCAAATTCTGCCTTTGCTTCAAGACAACGCACCCTCCCATAAAGCACGGCTTGTGCTGCAAACTGCCAACGATTTGAATATTGAAATTCTTCCACACACACCATATTCTTCAGATTTCGCTCCATCAGAATTTTGCTTTTTCCCAAATCTTAAAAAAAACACAGAAAAAAGCTGAAAGGAAATCGTTTTGACAGTGACGAAGATGTCATACTGGCTTGTGATAACTGGTTTAATTCGGAAAATAGGTTGTTTTATTCTGACGGTCTTTTCAGGGTCATGCAGAGATGGCAGAAATGCATAAATTCAGGTAGTGGCTACATTGGGAAGGAATAAGCACTGTGCCAAATTTCAATTTTCTCCGCCTATTCCTTCATGGTCTGTGAAGGTTTCCACTCAGGCATTGAAATCTTTGCTGCGGCGATTGGTCTTACGGATGCGTACAACAGAGTACCATTGGAATTTTTAATGCTTCAGCTTCTTGAACTCAAGATAAATCCTTTCCTCCTTAGTGGATCGATGTAGCCCTCTTCCAGCGGAAAGTAGTTTTTAGATATGGCAGTTGGACTTAGGAACCAACAACAATATATCCTGGCCTACCACATGGATCACCATTATCTCCGGTGCTGTTCAACGCCTACGCAGTGAGAATCACCAGTGAGCAGATCGCTGGACCTGGCAGGACATTGTCATATGCCGATGATGTTTTAGTGTATCGTCAGGGTAAGGATAGATATCAGCTTGCTGTTGAACTACAAACCAAACTCAATCGCATAAGTACTTGGTGTGTTGACGCTGGCGCAATGGTCAACCCAACAAAGGCAACAGTGACATGGTTCTCGTTGAATAATCATATTGTCAACACTCCAACACCAACTGTAAATCTGTGTTCAGAGACTGTGGAACGAACGCAGGCAATGAATTACCTGGGGATACGTTTTGATCGTAGCCTTGCTTATAATTAACACATAGACCAGGTGATAACAAAGGCCAAGCGGGGTTTGGCTGCGATGTTGGTGATGGCGGCAGCAAACTGTGAGCAGCGCCATTTATGTCTTCTATACGAGGGGCTGGTCATGTCTGTTTTGGAATATGCGATGGCGATCCTGACTCTCAGCCGTAAGCAGATAGAAAGGATGGAAAGGATACAGAACGAATCTATGCGTATTATTCTTGGATGTACAAGAGATACAGCATGCAGGGCGATGCGCTACTTTCTTGATCTTTCAACCATTGGAGACAGAATACAAATTTTCAGAGCACGTGCCTACAGCAGAGTTAACGCAAACACACAACATCCACTGCAAAGTGAAATTATGAAGGTGAAGGGCAGTAGGTTATAAAAGAGGAAGGTCGTGGATGGATCAAGCCGAAGACATTCTTCAACAGGTGTATTCACTTGAGGACTTAGAACCTGGCGAGGAGTGGGTACAAGTGCCAACATATTTCTGTACGTCCTTTTCAGTTTGCATCCAACTAGACAGAAAATGCAGACAAGAAATTCCGGTTGCTGTGGAGGCGGAAGTACAAGTGTTGATTTTCGAGAATTCGTTAGACGGTGATGCTGTCATTTACACAGATGGGTCGGTGCCCGACGCGTGAGAAGCTCATGGGTCTTTACGGCTCAGGCCGGGGGGAGAATTGTGAAGGAGAACTCTGGTGCTTTTGTTGAGACCACAATAATCTGACTGTGGAAGTCATGGCAGTAAGTAAAGCAATAACATGGCTCGAGACACAGGCATTTACTAAGGCATGTTTCCTTTGGGACTCAATGAGCATGTTCAAGAGGATAGAGATGCGGTGGATCCGAAGAGAGTGGTTGCTGTTTCTGTAGTGGTCTCGGCTGGAAAAGATTAGTTTCATCTTCGTGCCAGGGCATTCGGGAGTACAAGGAAATGAGCGGGCTAACAAGTTCGCAGGTAAGGCTGCTGTGGAGGGCGGACGCGCCATGGACCAGGCTGACATTCTGAATGCTCTACGAGCAGTAAGACTTTTGCGAGAACCAAGTGATGACTGTGAATCTAAAATCATGGTCCGACTGCGAGAACAGCAAATTAAAAGAGGGGTGGCCAAACAATAACACTACGCAGGAAGCCAAAGAAGATTGATAAACCAACACAGAACTGGTGTCGTTAGCCGCTACACGCTGCGGGATTTGCTGAGGAGGGGACACTTATGGGCTGAATGGTTCGATGTGCAGTGAGGATGATCTGTCGACTTACTAACTAACTATTAGTGGTCTGACGACAGTGGTTGTTGTCTCTGGAGCAGTCACGGATGGCAATGATTAGTTTCATTTTTGTGCCAGGGCATGCGGGTGTATAAGGAAATGAGCAGGCTGACAGGCTTGCAGGTAAGGCTACTGTGGAGGGCTGACGTGCCATGCACCAAGCTCATATACTGAATGCTCTTCGAGAAATAAGTCGTTTGTGAGAACCAAGGGATAACTGTGAATCTACAACCTTGTCAGACTGCGAGAACAGCAAGTTACAAGAGGTGTGGCCAAACAGGAACAATATGCAGGCAGCCAAAGAAGATTAATAAACCAACACAGATCTGGTGTCGTTAGCCTCTACATGCTGCGGGATTTACTGAGGAGGCGATCCGAGCACTAATGGACTGAATTGTTTGATGTTCAATGAAGATGACTGTGAATCTACAACCTTGTCAGACTGCGAGAACAGCAAGTTACAAGAGGTGTGGCCAAACAGGAACAATATGCAGGCAGCCAAAGAATATTAATAAACCAACACAAATCTGGTGTAGTTAGTCTCTACATGCTGCGGGATTTACTGAGGAGGGGATCTGAGCACTTATTGACTGAATTGTTTGATGCGCAAAGAAGATGATCTGTCGACTAACTAACTAACTAACTAACTAACCCCTTCATGATCAGGCTAAAGACTTATGAGAAACCCCTTGTAATTTGTATGATAAAATGTCCAAACCTCAAACCCAGCTTGTTGATTAATAAAATGTTACAAAATATGTCATTTGCACCCTTGAGTGTTACAAGAATTTATTGAGTGTTTATATCATCGTTGTTATTAATTACTACACCCTATATATTAATTAAGTAGCTGAGAGCAGAAGGGCAAGGAAACTCCACAAGGTTATTATTCTGGGAAATCTTTTCCTTGTTCACCTTGGGGACTTCCTTGGTTCTCCTGGACTCTATTTATGGACTCAAACAATTAAGCCATTGAAGGCTATTATAATTACAGGAACACATTGGGAGAGAGGAACTTCAGCATTCTTGTATCACTTTGGGACTGTCCCATAAAATCCGACAACCGAGAAAGACAACCTTATCTGAAATATCTATATTATCTGTGTTTATTTTTTTCTTTCTTTTAAACTTACCTTTGCCTGTGAACTTCAAGAAAGACAACCTTATCTGAAATATCGATATTATCTGTTTTTATTTTTAACTTACCTTTACGTGTGAACTTCCTAAAGTGCTGTGAGCTGACCAATTGAAGATGTGAAACCCTCTAGACTTATCACTGCAGTATCACGGTGCGTCACAAAGAGAAATTGTCTCTCAGAGATCGGAGCTTTGCACGTTTCGTGGGCTTGTATAGCCGTCAGTTAATACAGTTAACAATATCAAATCAGGTCTAGACATTCCGGGCCATCGTCTTGGTTTACAGATGGGAGAAACCTACAAGGTGTGACTATTTGTCCTAGATATAGTCCATCAATGACAAAATGGTAACACACATGTAAACACACACACACAGATTTGTGTGTGTGTGTGGGGGGGGGGGGGGTAGGTGGGTGGGAAAGATACCGAGAAAGTAAACTGGTCAACATACATGACTGTAACATGTTTGAGTGCATTGACAGCCAACTGGTACACGCATGATGCATACGAATCAACTATAGAATAACTTTAGAAATAATCAATTGCAAAAATTATCGTCCGGTTGTTGTTTTATCATCCAAACGAGAGCTTTCCATTTCCGGGTCTTATGTTGCGGCATCAGTTTCTTTCATCCCGAAAGATACCGGAAAGCAAACTGGTCAGCATACCTGACTGTAACATGTTTGAGTGCATTGACAGGCAACTGGTACACGCATGAGATAGCCAATCAACTATAGAAATACTTTAG
>CAWUFQ010000576.1:0-12500 GCA_963921405.1 Cepaea hortensis
CTCTGCCATCTCTGTCTCTCTCTCTCTCTCTCTCTCTCTCTCTCTCTCTCTCTCTCATCATCCCCCTTCTCTTCTCTGTCTCTCTCTCTCTTTCCTCTCTATCATTCAATCTTCATAAGAAATAAAAGACATCACCAATCACTTTACATATAAACTATTCAAACAATATATCAGTACATAATACTTTCCACTTTTAAATAATAATAATAATAATAAATACGGGTAATACAGTATGTCTCCTATTGGTAATACAGTATGTCTCCCATAGCTAATAAGAATTGCCACATCAATAATTACTATTAGTGAGTCGTGTTGCATTGATTTTTGTAAATTGCCCATGCCTCTATTATGCATATATTGATATAATTGTTGTTCTCAGTTAGCCCATTAAGTGATGTATGGATAAAATAATGTATGAAGAGCTGAATGTTAGACAGGTCTGCGTTTCCAATTCTCATCTCTTTGAAAACAAAGTTTGCTAGTTCCAAAATTGGAACATGTGCCTTGATCGGTAAAATATATACTCACAACATCATCACAAAACATAATTGTTCTATATGTGAGAAAGAATCAGACACACGGCACAGAGCAATCATGCATCTTCGTAGAAAAAAGAGGACACAAAAAGCGACCCGTGACTGAAGGAAAAGGACAAGAGGAATGCAGATAAGTAAATATATGGATGGCTTGGCCACATGGCATGGTCGAGATAAAACATGACCGCCCACGCAGATTACTGCACTCAATGCATTCAAATCGCACTCCGCTCCATTGTTCAACAACCAGCGAATTGTCATACTTCTAATCGTTCCAACCACCATGTGATTGAAATTTCTCATGGTCTTCCCTCTCAGTTTTGAAATTCGTCCAAAGCCTCTGCCGATCCTCCGCCATATCAAGCTCTCCTCATACGGGTTCTCAGTCTGTTCCACCTCTTTCTCCACCTGGTCCCACACGTGGAGAAAGGGGTGGAACAGCCATGATGCTGATGTTACTTAAGAATTCAAAATACTAAAGATGTAAATGAAGACAGGAGTTAGGCAAAACAAGGCTACCGGGAATTGCATCCTTGACATGAAATCATCCAAAAGAAATGCAGACAGAACCGTGGTTAGCTCCTTTGTAAAATGCATGCTCGACGAATATGGACAAAGTCAACAATTATGAAACATCACGGAAGACATGGATTCCCGAGATGTTTGCATCCAGTATTCAACACCTTGCGTAGAGAATAGCAAGCGGCATTCAGAGTAGCTGGTGAAATATCAGAATACTGTGTGGTGCAAAAGGAAGTACAAACAGGTTTGCACACCTTGGATGAATAATTAACCCATTATGTCGTCATTATGTAGCGTCTCTCGTGCTCTCATCACGTTGTATGGTACAGTTCCTCAATATTGTCATGAATTAAGGTATGTTTCTCAATCTCATCACGTTTTATGGTACAGTTTCTCAGTCTCATCACGTGGTGTGGTACAGTTTCTCAATCTCATCACGTGGTGTGGTACAGTTTCTCAATCTCATCAGGTGGTATGGTACAGCTTCTCAATCTCATCACAACGTATGGTACAGTTTCTCAATCTCATCACGTGGTGTGGTACAGTTTCTCAATCTCATCACGTGGTATGGTACAGTTTCTCAATCTCATCACGTGGTGTGGTACAGTTTCTCAATCTCATCACGTTGTGTGGTACAGTTTCTCAATCTCATCATGTGGTGTGGTACAGTTTCTCAATCTCATCACGTGGTATGGTACAGCTTCTCAATCTCATCACAACGTATGGTACAGTTTCTCAATCTCATCACGTGGTGTGGTACAGTTTCTCAATCTCATCACGTGGTATGGTACAGTTTCTCAATCTCATCACGTGGTGTGGTACAGTTTCTCAATCTCATCAGGTGGTATGGTACAGCTTCTCAATCTCATAACAACGTATGGTACAGTTTCTCAATCTCATCACGTGGTGTGGTACAGTTTCTCAATCTCATCACGTGGTATGGTACAGCTTCTCAATCTCATCACGTGGTATGGTACAGTTTCTCAATCTCATCACGTGGTATGGTACAGCTTCTCAATCTCATCACGTGGTATGGTACAGCTTCTCAATCTCATCACGTGGTATGGTACAGCTTCTCAATCTCATCACGTGGTATGGTACAGTTTCTCAATCTCATTACGTGGTATGGCACAGTTTCTCAATCTCATCACGTGGTATGGTACAGTTTCTCAATCTCATCATGTGGTATGGTAGAGTTTCTCAATCTCATCACGTCGTATGGTAGACTTTCCCAATCTTATCACTTGATATGGTAGAGTTTCTCAATCTCTGGCCATTTCTCCCGCCTCACGCACCCTCATGTCCAAGATGTTTGCAATGTCTTGTGTTCATCTTCATTCTGATGCTTATTTTGACCAAAGTACTTCAGTTTCCAAGAGTTGTTATTGTTTGTAAGCCAGTTTTCTTCCTTATTCAGATCTTGCAGAATTTAAGTATTGTTCCTCTTTCACTGTTGACTGTTCACCAGTAATCAGGCCCATATTTAACATAACAGTGCATGGGTTACACAGTGTGAAGGGCCTATGGCACAACACCATTGAAGTATATTGTTCAAACACATATATATTTCCTCTGGCAACATATGAATGTGAGTCACGACCATTTCCCAGTCTCAAATGAAGAAAAGTGGGGATTTCAACTCAAATGTTACAAGAAAGTTCTCAGACTATAGTGGACCGAGATGAATGATATTACATAAATTCCACAGGATATGAACACCGAAGAACACTGGCTTACAAACAGTTACATGTCTCACAAACTGAAATACTTTGGTCATAATACACGTCACAGTGGCTGGGAGAGTACAGTGATGGGAGGTATGGTTCATGGAAGAAGAGGCAGGGTCGACCAGAACGACGATGGACACAGGACATGGCAGACAGCTTGGACATGAGACTGTATGTGGGAGGATGAAATGATTAGAGATCGAGAAACTTTCCGGGATGAGAGCGGCTTTCTGCAAAGGCACTTCTGCATGGTGATAATGATGGTGATGATCGTGATCATCATGATGATGATGGTGGTGATGATGATAATGATGAATATTACTCACCTACAGACACACTGGTCTCTTTTACTGACTCGATTAGGGAGTTTGGCAGTCTAGGAACCATGGCAACTGTGACGTCGTATGTCCCAGCATTCGTGATACTAAATGAACCATTACATGTTGCTCTATAATACTTCTCGCCAGAGACCATATCATTAAAAAGTGTCTGGTTGTAAAGTGTGATCTTTAGAAACAAACAGAGTAATGAAAGTTATTAGTCCTGTGTTATTTTACTCACTAATTAATTAACTAAATCATTCATTCACACATTGCATCAAGATCTGTAGAGGTATTTTATCATCTTGTATTCATAACCATATAATGAAACAGCCAGAGGAAGGCGATAGAGGAAATTTGTGAGGAGGAAATCTTATGTTGGCGGAATGGAGTGGGAGGAGAGGACGGAGGCTAAATAGACATTACGATGATGATGGTGAAGAAGAAGAGGAGGAGACAGGAACAAAAGATGGAGAATAACTAATAATTCTTCAGGAACTTACAACGTAACCAATCCGACTTCTCTCTTTGGCAGGCAAATGTTGTTGTCAAATATTACACTCCGACGGTACAAATTCAAGCAATCATTTATCACGTAATAACTAGATCACAGAACTTACTAGTGACACCTAGATCACAGTACTTACAAGAGATAACAAGATCACAGAACTTACAAGAGACAACTAGATCATAGTACTTACAAGAGATAACTAGATTTCATCCATCCATCATGTGCCGATTAGCGTGGGCGGTCATGTTTTGCCATCACACTCAATCACCAGAGTCGTGGATTAGCTCCGTGTTCCTCTCTCGATCATGCCACGTGGCCAAGCCATCACATATTCATGTTCTCGTTACACAAATAGCCAAAAAATGTATACCATGTTGCCAAAATTAAAAATTTCCTTAACGAAAACACAAGAAAGATATTCTATACTTCCCATATACAAACACATTTTGATTATTGCTCCACAATCTGGGATGGATGCTCCACATCAATAACAAAACACCTTTATTAACTCCAGAAAAGGCAGTAATTAATTGTGAAAAACTTACCGACAATTCTAACCTACATAAACGTCTTCGGTTGCTGCCACTCCACAAACACCTACTTTTTAATAAGGCCAAACTAATTCACAAAATCCTATTTCAAAATGCTCCAAGCTACCTTTGGCCATTGTTTAAATATAACGCTAGACATAGCGAACGACTACATATACTTCATGTCCCTAAACCTAGGATAGACTTATATAAAACAAGCTTAGCATACTCTGCCGGTCAATTGTGGAATAATCTTCCACAAGAAATCAAAGACACCACCAATCATTATACATACAGTCGCAACCTGTTTGAACACTACCCCAGTACAGACTACATTCCGCCATAAACAAAAACAAAAAAACAAAAAACCAATACTAATGGTAAATTATCTCAAACGACAACTAGCGAAATAAAAAAATCATTCCCATATGTAACTTGGAAATCATGTGACAAGAGAACCTATAATCAAATAGATCACATTTTAATTAACAACAGAAATGCATCAAACATACATCAAGTCAGAAGTTATAGAGGAGCTGAGTGCCACAGTGACCACTTCCTCGTTGGAGCAAAATTTAAAATAAAACTTAAGAGAGCTTTCTATACTAAATTACAAAGATTACACCCAACATATAACAGAGAAAAACTGCAAGACATTACAGTCAAAGAGAAATTTACAGATGAAATAAAATGTAAACTTGAAACTCTGCAAAACCCTTTGGAGGAAAGCATTGACCAAACTTGGTTGAACATCAAGAATACAATTCAGTCTACCGCAGAAGAATGTCTCGGTGTGTTAACCACGCATAGAAAGAACAGATGGTTCAATCAAAAATGTGAAGAAGCAGTCATTAGGAAGAAGAATGCCAGACATGTATGGTTAAATGACATCAATAACATCCAAAAGGAAGAGCATTATAGAAATGAATGTAAAGAGGCTACAAAAATAGTCAGACAGCAGAAGCGAGAATATATGAGTAATATAATCAAAGATATGGAAACTAATCACCAGAAAAATGAATCCAGACAATTTTTTAAAGAACTGAAGTCAATGAAACGAGGGCACCTACAAAACACATATGGTTTAAAAGACAAAAATGGGAATATGATAAATACCAATGAGGAAATGTGCAATACATGGAAAGAATATTTTATTGAATTACTAAATTGTGAAGCTCCAAGTAACATTTTCTCACAAGAAGAGGTTCTAACATGCGAACCACAAATTAAAGAACCTACATTTGAAGAAATCCTATATGTAATCACACGACTTAAAAACAATAAGGCAACTGGGACTGATGGAATTGCTGCTGAATTTATAAAGGCAGGTGGCCATGCATTACATCTAAAGCTATACGAACTAATAATAAAAATCTGGAAGACAGAAGAATTACCCCATGACTGGAAAGAGTCATTATTGATACCTATCTTTAAGAAAGGAGACAAGTTCCAATGTGGAAATTATAGAGGAATATCACTACTGTCCACAAGCTATAAGATACTATCCGCAGTATTACTAAATAGACTAAAACCATATTCAGAAGACATATTAGGTGACTATCAGGCGGGTTTTAGACAAAACAGATCAACAATAGATCAGATATTTATCTTACGACAAATAGCCGAGAAACATTGGGAATATAAAAGAGATCTCCATAACATTTTTGTGGATTTTAAAAAGGCTTATGATAGTGTCCATAGGAATAGTCTATGGAATGCTATGCAGGAATTTGGAATACCAAGGAAGTTAATCAACATGACCAGACTATGCATGGAAGATACTTATAATATAGTAACATATAAAGGCAGGAAATCAGACCCCTTCCAAATAACATCTGGCTTGAAACATGTTGATGCACTATCGCCGCTACTCTTCAATCTGGCTCTAGAGAAGGTTGTAAGGAAGGTAAAGGAGGAATGTGATATTGGAGGAACATCCAAGCTGCTTGGTTATGCAGATGATATAGATATTATAGGGCAAAGTGAACAAAAGACATTGGAAATATTGACTCACTTAAAGGAAAAAGCCCAACAGATGGGGCTGGTTATCAACCAAGATAAGACAGAATATATGGTAATTTCAAGAGACGGAATGGCTAGAAACTCTGGCCACATACAAATAGATAATATGACCATTAAAAGAACGGAAACATACAAATACCTGGGTACGATCTTCAACTGCTCCAATATCATAAGGGAAGAAATACAAACTAGAATCAACTCTGGAAATAAGATATACTATGCACTACAACATCTACTAAAATCAAAGGCGCTATCTCGTAACACCAAAATCACAATATACAAAACACTGATCAGACCAGTTGTGCTGTATGGCTCTGAAACCTGGAGTACAACGAAAGGAGACGAAGCCTTGTTACAAACCTTTGAGAACAAAATTTTAAGACGCATCTTTGGACCCATTAGGGATACACAAAGTGGAGAGTGGAAAAGAAGAAGTAACAAAGACATTTATGATCTGTTTAAGTCCCCGCTAATCACTGGTATCATGAAGGCTAATAGACTACAATGGCTGGGGCATATAGAAAGAATGGAAGATAATAGGGAAACAAAACTCGCTTACACTCAGGAAATAAATGACCGTAGACCCCGAGGTAGACCAAGAAGGCGGTGGAGAGATAATACATGTACAGACCTACAAGCACTTGGAATCAACGACTGGCAAGAGAAGGTCCACCAGAGAGACGAATGGAGACGGATTGTATTTGCAGCAAAGAACCTCAATGACTCGGAACGCTGAAGAAGAAGAAGAAGAAGAAGAAGATTCCCATATGTATGGCACGTTACACCTTCCTTAAGTATTTATAATGCCCATTGTTACAGTCTTAGATCTCTACGGGATCTGAACTCGGGCTCACACAGGCAACAAACTCCGTTAGATACAACATAGCAACATTTATTTATATAATATATACAGTGCGCTGGCGAAGTGGGTTTTGACAAGCCCGCACTTGACAAGTTGCGCATCACAGAGGTTTTACATCACACATGATTATAACAAACAATCCTAAGCAACTATCTAGCATATGTCTACGACCCTTAAATACACATGGGTCTGAACTATCAAGTCCCCCTAAGGTAAGCCCTGTTGCTTCTCCGATGTCCAGTCGGTCTCTGCCGTTTCACACGTGTCGCAATCCGACACGGGTGGTAACTCTATCCGAGTCTCTCGTGGACCCCGTAATCGGCGGGCCACATCAGTGTCCACGGGACAGTGGACACACTGACCAGTCCTTCGAGAAGACTCTGGATTCTTCAAGCCTTCGAGTGACTCACTTCTTTCTCTTGAGCGGGAGTTTTAGCCCCTTCGCCACTATCTCTTACTTTATGTTGGTTACCGCCCCTATGTGAGGCTGTGACAGGAGTCCCCCTCTTCCCCCCTGATTTGATGGGTTATTATAAAGTAATTAGTTTTGTACTAATTCTGTCACAGAATCACATAAAGTCGGTGTTTGTAGTTTGGTGGATAGTAACTTGGCAATCTACATATCTGCATCAACACTCATGTATTCTCCCATACACCACTTCACGATGATTTGCTGAAGAGGTCTCTCTCTTCTGTGTCCTTAAAAATGCTTATCTGACCGAAGTTACGTGACGTTTCCTAGTTGTTTTTACAACCCGTCCTTCTCAAGTATCCCACTGATACCAAGATAATTAAACTCTGTGTAAGAGAGTATTAACAAGACCGAAGTCTTGGCTAATTAAGTGCACCTGCAAATCTTGTCCTGTGTGTGCATTTCAATACACTTTTACTTTCGTATGTTGTATATGAATGAATCACCCAAAATAAACGAGAAGTAGATTGTGAGCTTTACTAAAACACGACTACAAGAGACAAATTGGACGTTGCGGCCAAAGCCTTCGTCAGCACAGGACAAACAAATACAAACCAACACAAAACTACATGAAACACACTATGACAATATTAAACTATTAAACTAATTAAAATTAAATGTACTCATCTGAATTCTGTGTCCTGGCTTGGAAAGTCTGACACGCGTAGGGCGCCAGTGGATCAATAGACCGGATGTATGTTGTATATGTATGTTGTATAATGCTGAATATGTAGTTACGCTGTTGTTTTATCCCCTCTGACTACTTGTGTCCCTGTTGGCTTGTTAGTGTATTGACTAATATGTTGCTGCTTCTAATAAAGTGACTGTATTTTAATTGTTAGTGTTCAGTTTTTTGTTTTGTATAAAGTGTGTGCTCAATGTGTTGTTTATCTCCAAGCGTCACGAGTTGGGATATCCTTTGTCATGAATTACCCCAATGTGTGTAATGCATGATCGGGCATTCCAAGCAGTGGCGCTTAGATGTAGTGTCTTAAATACTAAACATGTATCAACAATTTAGACAGGTAATACATTTTACATGAAAGACGCAGACAAATTAAAATAAATACGTTTTGCGTACAATTTGTCCGCTCAGTATATCGCTCTCTCATTTAATTCATTCACCCTGTCATTCACCCATCTTTCACACAAAAATAGTATTTAGTTAAAATATCAAAATAAAGTTGAGGTAAGTATTACTGCCCTTAGAAAAATGGATTAGGCGATATGTTCCCTTTTAGATAATAAGTACTTTTTGTACGAGTACTCAAAAAATGGTTCATAACTTAAATAGAGAAAATTGCATAGGAAGAATATTTCGCCTATGAGTGGAAATACCTGTAATATTATGGTAGAAAATATACAAGTTATAGGTTGACATATTTTATATACATAATTCAACAGAAGTATAATACATATTAAATAATACTAAATTAATTAACTAACTAACTAAATCCAACGATGATATGTGCGTTGTCCTCCTGTTGTTCGCGTGTCATGCCATGAATATTAACGGATAATATGTCTGTCTCTTGAATGTTGTAATCGACGTAGTTCTATTCTGGCTGTTTGCACAGTTTCTTAGCAACAGCACGTATGCAATGTTCTTACTGTCGAGTATAAAGCGTTCTTAATGCTTTCATGATCACTGTCAGTTCACTGGTTGAAATCATTTCACAGATATTATCTATCGCTCGGATTGTTTCTAGAGCTTTGGTAATTGGTAGTATAAGGTTCTAAAAGTTTCACGTTCGTGGGTGTTAAACGTAACCTATTCACTGGGGTGTTATTACATCTAAATGAAAGTTCTCTAGCAGGTGTAGAGTTACACTGTTCTATGCCACAGAATAAAAATATCACAGCTTCTTGTATGGCGAATTATTAATGTGCCTAATGTTATTCTGCTGGTGCATTCGTTTGTCGCGATAAAATATCAGCAATAATGTTGTCAGTGCCTCTGATATGGCGGATTTCGAAGTCGAAATCTTGAAGAAGAAGACACCATCTTTGTAAACGATGGTTTTTAGGAACACCTTGCTTAAGTACCAACAATGGCGAGTTATCGGTTAGCACAACAAAATGGGAACCTAAGAGGAACTTAGATAATCGGCGCATACAAAATAGTAGACTTAATGCCTCCAATTCCACCGTGGAGTAATGGATTTCTACCTTGTTCAGCTTCCGGCTTACGTAGACTATTGGATGTCTCACTCCTTGCAGTTCTTGCATAAGGCATCCTCCAATTGCGATAGCACTCGAATCTGTGATCAAAATAAAGGGTATATCTATGTTTGGTAATGTTAATACTGGTGGGTTAGAAAAAATGGATTTCAATCTGCACATTGCATCCTCTAAGCGGGTACTTTTACAAAATTTTTCGGGATGATCTTTTGTCAACAGATTAGAAAAAACTGATGTGAGTTCTGCCCAGTTCGGTATAAATTTGGCATAATAGTTTATGAGACCTAATAAACTTCTAACTTGTTTCTTTGTAGTTGGAACTTCTAGGTTGAGAATTTTCGATACAATTTTATCATCTGTCAACAGTTTGCCTTCGGAAATCCTATGACCAAGGAAGTCTATCTGTTTATAGCCTATTTCAACCTTGGAAGGTTTGATAGTAAGTCCAAAAAGAAAGATTTGGTTAAAGACTTGTTGGAGTGTAAGTAAGTGAGAAGTCATGTTAGAAGAATGAATGCATATATCATCAATATAAGATTGCACGTCCTTAATGCCGTGCAATAACAATCTAGTTAGCCTAACAAATGTGGCGGGAGCGTTCTTGAGACCAAATGGAAGATATCTCCATTCGTACAACCCAAGAGGTGTAGCGAATGCTGTTATATGTCTTGATGAAGGGTGTAGTGGTACTTGCCAGTAACCTTTCGCTAAATCAAACTTAGAAAATAAGGATGATTGAGACATATTCAAAATGAGGTCTTCACAGCTGTTCATTGGCTCCGCATCTGTTGTGGTTATCGTATTTAACCTTCTATAATCGATGCACAAACGAATCGTTTGGTCCTTCTTTTTCACCAGGACAATTGGCGAAGAATACTGGGACATAGATTTCTGTATTATTCTATTTTTCTCTAAATCCAAAATTTCTTTGTCTAAATTTGCTCTATAATGCAAAGGAATAGAATATGGTCTACATTTGATCGGTGTCAGATCTGTCAACACAATTGAATGTGTTATTTTGTCAGTCCGTCCAGGTTTGTTTGAGAAGATAGTTTTATAGTCGTTAAGGAGAGACAAAATGTCTTGTCGCTGCTGTTGTGTCAAAGTGTCAGAGATTTGTATGTCCTTCATACTACTGTCGTCATTCATAATTGGTACTGGAATTTCCGTATTGTCTACGTCCGTCTGATTTATTACTGATGCTACTGTTTGTAAATTGTTTTCAATGTCATTGTCGTCGTCGTCGATACTAATAGTTGTCAACGTGTCGTCAAATTGGTCGTCGTTGTCGTCATCCCATATTGTCGGTACTGTAAATATGTTTTCGTCGTCTTCCTTATCGCAAGAATGAGTCGTTAACGATGCTTCGTTTGTCGAGGTGTCATTCAGTTGGGTAATTGTCGTTTCGTTTCTGTTATCTGTCATCTGCGTCTGCTTATTCGTGTCACTGTCATTTCTAGAATAGTATGGTTTTAACATATTTACATGGAATATTTTCAACTTTCCATTCAAAGAAATTTCGTAGTCAACGTCCGAAATTCTTCTCACAACTTTAAATGGTCCCTGCCAAGAGGTTGATAGTAAATCTCTCTTGTCAGGTAGCAATAGTAAAATATTCTGATCTGGTTGTAATACAATCGTTTTTGCACCTTTGTTGGCGTACTGCCTGTACCTAAAACCTTTCTCCTGTAATGATGTTCTGGCCAGTATACAGGATCGAATGATTTTGTCTCTGGTGTCAGTGACTAAATCATAGGTGGAAATTGGTAATTGGGTATTTACAGGTTGTGATATTATATCTTTGTAAATAGTGAGAGGTCCTCTTGGGTTCGCTCCATATATCAATTCGAATGGAGAGAACCCTGTGCTTGATTGTGGGACTTATCTATATGCGAACAGCACCGTTGGGAGAAGTATATCCCAATCGGCTGGATTTTCAGCTGTCACTTTGGATAACATATGTTTCAGGTCCCCATTTAGTTTTTCGCAAATTCCATTCGCGGCCGGTCGATAGGGACTGGTGAAACATTGTTTTATGCCTAGTAACTTAGTTACCGATTGGGTGGCATTAGATATAAACTGAGTTCCCCTATCTGAAATTATCTTCTCCGGGAAGCCAAAACGGGAGAATATCTGTAAAAATACGTCCGTCACATCCTTAGAGGAGATAGATTTTAATGGAATCATTTCTGGCCATCTCGAACATAGATCAATAAGTGTAAAAATATATATATTTCCTTTGTTTGAGATGTGGTTCAAAGGACCTACTAAATCAACTGCCACGATTTGAAATGGCCTCGAGGCAGGTGTGGTTGATTGAATTTCTGCCGTAGGGTTTTTTCCCTTTTTAACCAGTTTCTGACATGTATCACATGATCTACAATAGGTTTTTATGTCTTGGAAAAATTTCGGCCAATAAAATTGGGTCAGGACTCTGGCTCTAGTCTTTTTGTAACCCATATGACCTCCGAAAGGTGAGTCATGGGCTATATTTAGTACTTTCTCACGATGTGATTGAGGTAGAACTACTTGCTGTATCGTGGTCTGATCTCTGGTATATAATCTAGTTAGAACATTGTTCTTTATTCTAAATGTCCATGAAGCATTTTTAGTCAATTTTGGTTTAAGTCCTACTAACCGAAAATATTGGGAAAGTGTAGGATCTGCTTTCTGTTCTTGTCCAAAATATGGGCTGTAGTGTTAGGTAATATGATTTCTAGCGACTCCTGAAGTTGGTCGGTGTGGGTTTTGTGTGTTGTCTGTCGTGTTATTGCATTAGTCTGTTGTGTGTGTTGTTGCACATCTACAGGCTTGGTA
>CAWUFQ010000576.1:20000-70000 GCA_963921405.1 Cepaea hortensis
CTTATATGCATAAGGCTTCAGCCATAATGCCAACACAACAGTCCGCCATTAGAAATACTGTTCACTGTCGATGGAAGCTGCAGCCTCTAGAAAAACCAGCAGTTGCAAAGTCTGAACATCTGATGAAAGGATCCTTGAAGAGATTAGAACAATAATTTCCATGGCAAAGGTAGACTTTTGCAAGATGGAAAACATACTGACCAATAAAAAGATATCAGATGCAACGAGGAAAAGAATCTTGGTGTGCTATATAGAACCTATACATTTATATTATATGAAATGTGGACAATGTGTTGACAAGCTGATAGAAATCTAATGGCAGTGAAAATAAACTATCTGAAGAAGATGCATAGAATATCATGGACCAATGAGTCAGTCCTATAAGAAGCAAATGAAAACCGTAAATTGATTGAAGAAATTAGATGTAGAAAATCAAAGTGTATGGGGCTCGTTATGAAAAAACATAAACTGGAGAATTTGGTGAAAGCTGGCAAGATTGAGGGGAAAAGAACAAGGGGAAGGTATAGAAATAAATATATGGATGTCTTGGCCACATGGCCTAATCGAGACAAGAAGACAAAGCTGATCCACGACTCGTGTGAGATGGCGAAACATGACTACCCACGCTTAGCGGCATTTTTTATTTCCCATATCCTTTACAGAACATCGCTGTCAACATCAGCATCTTTCAGCTGATTGTTAATTTCTTGGCAAGATTACGCTCAGTAGTTTGCCATTGCTTTCTGAGCGACCGGCTGGCATACCCCGTAAGTTACCAACGCGGCGAGAACCGCTACCGATTCTCGCGCAGGTTACTTTCCTTACGTGGATATACGGGATTACAGAGAATGACGTTAAGTCCTAGGCCGCGGAGACCTTATCGGCATGGCACATGATGAATACAAGATGAGAGGAACGACTTCATTGCACCGGGTTTAAACCACATGGCGCAGTCTCTTTTCGCAGGATACAGTGAAGAAGATTGACAGTTGGTCATCGTGGAGTGGAGGGACATCAATATGATACAATATTGGCAGCACATGAGAGAGAAGGCTTGTGTACACACATGATCACCACACGGCATGGACTATAAGACGGAGTTTTATCAAAGATCCAGCTTGAATGGTTGGAGCGCTTACAGAATGCGGCCATGCGGGTGATCCTGCGGTGCACAAAAGACACACCAGTTGTATGCATGAGGCACATTCTGGCGCTACCAACAATTGTCAAATGCTAGGTATATATAACTCTATTGTATGGCGCGCAAGCCAAGCCATTGAAGAAGCAACTATAAAGTCGAATAGACGCCCTGGAGATGTGGATATACAGACGAATATCTCGTATGTTATGGTAACAAAAGCAATCAAATGCAGAGGTTCTAGAAAAAACTGGGAATGAAGAGAGAGTTGATGAAAGAAATAAAGAGGAAGCAAGTGAAATATTTAGGTCACGTTAAAAAACAGGATACTCGTATAAAAACAATACTGGGGGGCAAGGTTGTAGGGAAGGGAGCAAGAGGTAGACAACGATACAAGTGGGAAGATAACATCAAGAGATGCATGAACATCAGCCTGACAGAATGTACAGTCAGAGCGAGAGACACACAGTGTTGGAGATCCATTGCAGCCAACATTCATTATGGAGACTGCACCTAATTAATTGAAAGTACTGGAAGACATGTTGGACTTGCACAATGTAATAGTAACACTGGGTCGTTAGTGCAGAGAATGGGCGGCGGGCCGCACTGAGTTTGAAGTGCAACAGCTGATACACATCTAGGTGACATGGTGGTCTTTAATGATGGGTAAGTGGTGAGAAACAGACGACGGGGTTTCATTGCGAAGGCTAATGAACGTTGCTTCAAAAAGGAGAGGGGCATATGATGCTACGACCTCCAGTATGATAATGGAGATGGAAGCAGTCACAGCGGCATTCCTTCGGTTAGAGGAGACCACTGCAACACACATTGTATTCATTACGGGCTCAAGATGTATGCTTAGTTGGAGAAAGGAATATTTCGTGTGGAATGGCTCACCTCGCTTCAGAGGTCACATATTGTGAGAGTTGTAAGGGCTTTTTAGCCCTGGCCATGCGGGGGTGCTGGGTAATGAATAGGCTGAGGGGCTGACAGGGAATGCACCTCTTGGCATTAGATTACCTATGGACAAGGTAGAGGTGGTCGTGCGCCGGTGGGACCAGGTGGAGAAGGTGGAGGTGCAGCCTGAGAACCCGTATGTGGAATGGACGAGCTTTGTAGGGGCTGTGGTAGAATCTGAAAACTGAGAGGGAAGACCAGGAGAACTTTCAATCAGATAGCGATGGGAACAATTAGTAGTGTGACTCTTTGCTGGCTGTTCATTGAAGGGACGGAGCGCGTATTGAATGTCCGGAGTGCAGTGATGTTGGTTCTTAGTTAACTCAACTCACCTACTTACTAGAAATTTATATATTGGTGGATTAAAATATTGCTCTAGCACCATATACCCAATTCAACTTAAGGCGTGATGACAATACTTTATAACGTCGTTGTATATACTATGTCACGACACATTAATGAAGCCTCAGCATAACAGTATACCGCATTGCTATCGCCCCACATATAGAGGCCACTCCATGCTCGATCGTTCAGTCCGATGAGAGCTCTGTCCACACCTTGTTCTTCAAGCAGACCTGGATGGAGATAGACAGAATAACACATGTTACCACTGCCCAGTAGAGACAGGTTTCACCACCCCACCGGTTATTATTGTCTGTAGTGGGCGTGTCTTAAACACTATCATCATACCATTGGCAGAGTGTAAGGGTTAGGGTTACTGTTCTCTTCTTCCTCGTTTCCTTCTGCCTCTTTCTTCTTTCTCCTCCTCCTACTTCCCTTTTCTTTTCTTCTTCCTCTTGCTGTAGTGGGCTTGGCGTAATGTCTTAAACATTATCATCATACTATTGGCGGTGTGTAAGGGCTAGCGTTACAACTCTCTTCCTCCTATTCCCTTCTCTCTGTCCAACCATCTGTCTCTCTCTCCCTCTTCCTCCTCAGCTTCTTCATCTTCTGCTTCGTTTTCTTCTTCTTCTTCCATTTCTTCTTCTTCTTCTTCTTCTTCTTCTTCTTCTTCTTCTTCTTCTTCTTCTTCTTCTTCTTCTTCTTCTTCTTCTTCTTCTTCTTCTTCTTCTTCTTCTTCTTCTTCTGCTGCTGCTGCTGCTTCCTCCTCTTCTTTTCCCCCCTTCTTCTACTGCTGCTGCTGTTTCCTCCTCTTCCTCTTCCTCCTTCTTCGATTTCCTACTCCTTATTTCTCCTCCTCCTCCTTCTTCCTCTCCTCCTCCTTCTTTCTCTTCGTTCTTCTTTTTTTCTCCTTCTCCTTCTTATTTCTGCTACGCGTTCTTCTTTCTCCTCCTTCCACCTCCTCCTCCTCTTCCTCCTCCTCCTCCTCCTCCATATTCTTCCTTCTCCTTATACCTCCTTCTTATTCTTTCGTAAGTAGTTGAGTGGGAGTTTTTGTAGCTTCGTGGTGCCGAGTCATGTCCAGTGTTAGGGTGTAAACATGGGGAAGTGCGGCAAGGTGTCTACCGTCGTCATGGACAGTAGTTTGTTGAGTGGGGGAGTTGACGTGATTTATCATTTCCCTCGCTAAGGGATTCTACTGTTTCCGGTCTTCAAGTCGGCTTCCGGTATTTCCCGGGCAAGGGGTGATAATGCCGATAAATGCTGTAGTGGGCGTGTCTTAAATATTATCATCATGCCAGTGGCAATGTGTAAGCGTTACAGTTCTCTTTTTCCTCGTATTCTTCTCAGAAAAAAATTACTAAGACATAAAGACAATTTATCACAAACATCAGAATGAGGCTAGGACATAAAGACAACTTATCACACAATTCAGAAGAAGCTAAGACACACAGACAACTATTCACAAACTCAAAACAAAAAAGAGGATAATACACAAAAACAACTTATCACAAACATGAGAAATAGGATAAGACACTTTGCCAACCGATCACAAACACCAGAAAGAGACTAAAACACACAGGCAACTTATCGCAACCATCAGAGACTAAGACACAAAGACAACTTATTACAAACATCAGACAGAGGCTAAGACGCGACGATAATATTTCACAAATACCATAAAGAGGCTAAGACATAAAGACAACTTATTACAAACACGAGAAAGAGGCTAAAACACGGAGAGTACCAAAAACCAACACCAGAAAGAGGCTAAAACACAAGGACAGATAATCAAAAACATCAGAAAGAGGTTAAGACACAAAGAAAACCTATCACACACATCTGAAGGAGACTAAGCCACAAATGCAACTTATAACAAACATCACAGAAAGGCTAAGACGCACAGATAAAGTATCGCAAAAATCAGACTGAGGCTAAGACACTAAAAAGCTTATCACACACATCATAAAGAGACTAGGACAGAAAGTCCAATTATCAAAAACATCACAGGCTAAGACGCAAAGACAACATATATCACACATGAGAAAACGGCTAAGACTCAAAGTCAACTTATCACAAACATT
The DNA here is from genome assembly GCA_963921405.1 of Cepaea hortensis. Taxonomy (NCBI): domain Eukaryota; kingdom Metazoa; phylum Mollusca; class Gastropoda; order Stylommatophora; family Helicidae; genus Cepaea; species Cepaea hortensis. Next base: position 24,522 of record CAWUFQ010000576.1, read on the forward strand.
AGAAAGAGGCTAAGACACAAAGACAACCTATCATAATCATCTGAAAGAGGTCAAGTCACAAAGACAACTTATCACAAACATCAGAAAAATTATAAGACACAGAGAAAACTTATCACAAATATTAGCAAGAAGCTAAGACACAAAGAAAACCTATCACAAACATCAGACAGTGGCTAAGACACACAATTACGTATCACAAACATCGGAAAGAGGCTAATACACAAAGACAATTTATCACAAACATCAGAAAGAGCCTAAGACACTAAGAAAACTTATCACATCACACACACATCAAAGTGAGGCTAAGACACAAAGACAATTTATCACAAACATCAGAAAGAGCCTAAGACACTAAGACACTTATCACATCACACACATCAAAGTTAGGCTAAGACACAAAGACAATTTATCACAAACATCAGAAAGACCCTAAGACACTAAGACAACTTATCACATCACACACATCAAAGTGAGGCTAAGACACAAAGACAATTTATCACAAACATCAGAAAGAGCCTAAGACACTAAGACAACTTATCACATCACACACATCAAAGTGAGGCTAAGACACAAAGACAATTTATCACAAACATCAGAAAGAGCCTAAGACACTAAGACAACTTATCACATCACACACATCAAAGTGAGGCTAAGACACAAAGACAATTTATCACAAACATCAGAAAGAGGTAGTCGTTATTTTTTACCACAATACGAAACGATAAAACATGGACTGTCTTGTGACATTTGGAATAATTTACGGAAAGACAGACAGAGGAAGACAACGAAAGTAGATTCTTAGCATCTCTTCTCATGACAAGAAAAGGTATCAGCACCTACATTGACAAATTCTCTAACAGACTGAAAGAACTGGAAAAACATGATCTCCCACACCAGTCGATAAGACACTTGATGATGATGATGATGATGAGATGATGATGATGATGATGATGATTATTAATATGCCATTAAAACTATGTGTGACTTCTGTCATAGAACACCGTGATTCCACCAGAATGACTCTCCTACCACAAGAAAGTATTCAAAAAGAAATGAATGAGAAATTAGAGGAATAAACATTAAATCCCGCGTTTCAGAGGCTAATCCAAATTTTACTTTGCGCAAGTAAGAATTCCGACACTCAAGCGATCACCGGCTAGACTATTTAATCACTTCTCTTATACTCTATGTGTGGAAGAACACACTATGAATCATAGTATGATATCGCTTTTCTTATACGCTATGTGTGGTGGCAAATACTATGATATCGCTTCACTTATACTATATATGTGGTGGCACATACTATGATATCTATGACATATTATGATTTTTGGGGCTGAGTGATCTCTAGGTATGGTGTCCGCCTCGAATGCTGGAGGTCCCTGGTTCAGCCTCGAGTGCTGGTGGTCCCGGGTTCAGGCCCCGGTGAGGACCGGGATTTTTAAAAATATCCACCTGGACTTCCAGTAATAAAATGTCCCCTGGTCTCTGGGTAGTGAGATCGGACGCCCGTGTGTATTGTTGTCTCTGGGTAGTGAGATCGGACGCCCGTGTGTATTGTTGTCTCTGGGTAGTGAGATCGGACGCCCGTGTGTATTGTTGTCTCTGGGTAGTGAGATCGGACGCCCGTGTGTATTGTTGTCTCTGGGTAGTGAGATCGGACGCCCGTGTGTATTGTTGTCTCTGGGTAGTGAGATCGGACGCCCGTGTGTATTGTTGTCTCTGGGTAGTGAGATCGGACGCCCGTGTGTATTGTTGTCTCTGGGTAGTGAGATCGGACGCCCGTGTGTATTGTTGTCTCTGGGTAGTGAGATCGGACGCCCGTGTGTATTGTTGTCTCTGGGTAGTGAGATCGGACGCCCGTGTGTATTGTTGTCTCTGGGTAGTGAGATCGGACGCCCGTGTGTATTGTTGTCTCTGGGTAGTGAGATCGGACGTCCGTGTGTATTGTTGTCTCTGGGTAGTGAGATCGGACGCCCGTGTGTATTGTTGTCTCTGGGTAGTGAGATCGGACGCCCGTGTGTATTGTTGTCTCTGGGTAGTGAGATCGGACGCCAGTGTGTATTGTTGTCTCTGGGTAGTGAGATCGGACGCTCGTGTGTATTGTTGTCTCTGGGTAGTGAGATCGGACGCCCGTGTGTATTGTTGTCTCTGGGTAGTGAGATCGGACGCCCGTGTGTATTGTTGTCTCTGGGTAGTGAGATCGGACGCCCGTGTGTATTGTTGTCTCTGGGTAGTGAGATCGGACGCTCGTGTGTATTGTTGGGCACGTAAACAATCCTTTGGCAGTTGGAAATCGAAAAAGAGTAGCCTAACGGCGCTGGCCGGGCAAAATTTCGAGTTAAAATCTACCCAAAGTATTTCAGGATCCTCGCCGATGCAACGGATTTCGTGCATTGAGCTGAGTTTCTCCAGACTCCGGTTTGAGTTAGGAGGAAAACGGAGCACTTATGGGTTGCACCCGTGTGCTGTGATGTTGATCTAACGACTAAACGACAAAACTATGATATCGCTTCTCTTATACTCTATGTATTGGAGAGCACATTATGACATTGCTTCACTTATGCTTTATGTGTGGTGGCACATACCATGACATAGCTTCTCGTATACCCTAAGTGAAAATAATTAGCATATTATGGACCGTGGAAAATATAAATACCGGCATTCTACAAGATGTGAACATGGAAAATAAGCAAGCTTATATTATAAGTTATACACAGTGCCATTATCTCCACAACTGGAATACTTTCAAGTGCATAGACAGATGAGGTAGGCAGCTTCATGTGATTTATGTTTGGGCATATGTAAGCTAAGTAAAGTTGGAAAGAAAATACCTTTTACAAAATTATCGGTTTCTTTATCAAATATAAACACAAGATGGCCGGTACTTTGCGTCTTACTACTTCTGGAATAAGATTGGCAGTAGTTTCTGGCATCAATATATGAGTAGTGTGTCTTTATAAGTGCCATACAGGAGTCGGTCAGAGCGTGGAATGTCCAATCTTGTGGACAGTGCTGACATCGAGTAACTGCCAGGAGAGAGACATGTACAAGTGTGTTAGAACAGCCGCCACTGTCAGTATATGATAACATTGTGATGATAATACAAACATGAACAGCCGCCACTGTCAGTATATGATAACATTGTGATGATAATACAAACATGAACATTCGCGACTGTCAGTATATGATCTGCGATGTAGATCGCAGGTTGTGCGCTTATTATACAGCCAAACATGATACAATTTATCTTGAGGAAGTCTTGAAGTTAACTGTGCTTACCGGATTTCCTAATCTATCTATCATGTGTTATACCGGAAAGCGTGGGCGATCACGACTCCCAATTTCAATTGATCACCAGAGTCATGGATAAGCTCTGTGTTCCTGTCTCGACCATGACATGTGGTCAAGTCATCCAGGTATTTACTTCTTGGTCTTCCCCTTGGTCTGTTCCATTCGATCTTGACAGTTGTCACTAAGTTCTCCAATTCATTTCTTCACAACATGTCCAAACCATATTGACTGTCTACGTCTAATTTCTCTAATCAATTTACGATTTTCATTTGTTTCCTGTAGTGGTCATTGGTTTTTCTGTCTGTCCATGGTATTCTTTCCATTCTCATCAGAAACCACATTTCTTCAACCATCAGATGTTTTTCAGCCTGACTGCTCATTGACCAATTTTTATATCCATACAAAAGTACAGATTCTATGTAGCACCATCACACTCTTTTTCTCGTTTTAATTGAAATCTTTTTATTGGAACTGCTAATGCGCAAGTATATTATAGCCTCGGACCAGAAGTAGTTCGAGACTCACGATTTTTCTGCCTAGGCACTGAATAGAGTTACGATTCTCATGACTAAGTGAGCTGAACTAAATACCGCGAAATATTCCTCTACTTTAAAATTTTTAAAGCAGATATGTATATTTACTCAAAATCAGATAACCAAAGAATCCCTTTTGGAGTTTTCCCAGCTATAAATAACTCGTGACCCTCTTAGACAGAAAATGAAGAGGGGAATCCGCCAATCTGAATTTTTATTTCTCTGATCCGCTTCCGATTCATAGATAGAGTAAAGCTAGAGAAGATCAGCCCCTGCATTCTCCTGACCGAGAATGCTTTCTACCGTAACCTCCTTCAGTTCCGATGCCTTCCATAACGTAAGGTCTGTCCAATGGTTGTAATTCGCTAGAAATCCCACTGACTTTTAGTCGGCTTCTTTCCACCTTATGTTACCTGTATGAGAGGATTTATTAGGGACACTAAGGTGGTTGGCTACTCTTTGTAGCGCTTTCGGGATATCATTTCTCTTTCGTATCGGAGTGCCTTCTCTTTGGTAAAGTGCACATTATATTTTTTTCTGGCAGATGGGATATTGCGTCATCCAAGTAATATTAGACTCCGCTAATCTAGTCCCACCTAGTTTGTTAGTAAGTGTCTAACTTTGGGACCTTAATAACAAAGTAATTCTATATTGTTCGACTGTAGGTAGATCAGAATTAATCTGAATATCCTGAGAGACTTCCCTTGGGTATAAAAGATATTCTACCTCTGTGTTTTGACCCCCTGTAATTTCCATGGCGACTGCCATCACCATGAGGTGATAGGAATTTTCTCCGAATCTCTCTTCATATTTTCTAAGAAGATAGATATGGAACATCTTTGATTTTCCTCTGATCCTGATGAGGTAATTGGTGCTTGACACCACTCTTACTACTGGAAAGGATCCCTGCCAATCAATTTCTAATTTGATGTTATCCATAGGCAGCAAAAACAAGAATATATCCCCCACATTAAGAGATGATTCTTTCGTCCTCCTATTACAATAGGCGGCGTGTCACTTTCTGGCCTTCTTTAAATTCTGGATTGCCAATGCCCGTCCTGACTGCAATTTCGTTTTAAGCCTCTCGACATACTTATAAGTGGATATCACTTCTTCAGAAGTTTCATCCTCAGTCCAACACCTCAACAAGGCTGTCAAACAACCCTAATCGACCACCCAAACAGCAAAGTCGCTGGTGGCAGAACGTTAGGCCCATATGGTACCTCCGACTTAGCAAATAATGCAGCTGGGATATATTCATCTCATCTATCCGGGTTTTCTTGGTCGAGCTTGCGGAGCTTGGACATAAGAGCACCATTATATCGCTCTACTTGCTCATTAGATTATGGGTGATAAGGACTAGTGTAGATGTGGCTACTATGAAAGATACGGAAGACCTCTTCGATTAACTTCTTGCGAAATTGAGACCCATTGTCTGTTAAGATCTGATTGTGGAACCCCAATGTAGTAAAGGCATCCATAAGTGCGTCTTCGAATCAATGGCTGACAAAGGTATCACCTCGCTCCATATTGGACAGCAATCGACCATCGGCAAAATATATTTGTTCCTTTTCCTGGTCAGGGGAAGCAGCCCTACAATATCGATGATCACTCTCTCAAATGGACAGTTTATTATTGGCATCTTTCCCCACACCACAGGTTCCGTCCAATGTTTGGTTGCCACTCAATAGGACTCAGGGCAGGATCTAACGTACCTCTGCACTTCTCTAGTAATCCTCGGCCAATAATAATTGCAGGAGATTTACTAGACCATTTCCAGACACTTGTGTGTCCACTGTAGGAGATGGTGTGTCTCATATGAAAAATCTGTGACCTGTTGTCCTTAGGAACCACCAGTTGGCCATGGTGGCATTCCTCTGCCTCGGCTCTACGGTACAATAACCGATTCTTCATATAGTACTGCAGCTTCTCTGGAGGATCAGTACAGTTGAGCAACTTCACGAAGCAAGATTTCAAAGTAGCATCATTACTTTGAGCAGCCACTTTTTCCTCAGGTATAGATTCGAGACTGGCTGGCTTCAGTTCTTCATTCTTCTGGGATTGCGTTTGCATAGCTAGTACAATTACGTGTTTGCTCTGTTCACCCAGGTACACGCAGCGATATCCCAATATCATGGCGAAATTTAGATCTGTAAAATCCTAGCCTTGATGGTCTTCGTATCATACTTCGACTTGATGTCTACCTGGGCAGTAGGTAGGGACATGGCTACATCATTCTTCATAGCCGTCTGGATCTCTATCGTCTCTTCGGTGAGCTATTCCAGACTCAAAAAGTGAGATGCAATGGCTGCGTCAAATTGCAGTACCGTGTCGTATAGTACTCCACACGGTGTTCGTTAACATCTATGAATTTAACAACAGATGGTTTATTGTTCTCAAGGTATTCACTTCCCGAAACTACCCCCCCCCCTTTCCCCTGTTTAGACTCTTCCATCGTTTCTACAAGTTAATCATCAAAGTGAGGGTAGTGTCGCTTGTCGTCTCTGGGGGGACAGTAGAATCAACAAGCACACTTCAACTTCCCTTTTTCCAGTGTTAGGTCTAATGCCAGACCTTTCTCTACACACCCCCTTTCCAGTCTTCTATTCACTCTCTCTCTCTCTCTCTCTCTCTCTCTCTCTCTCTCTCTCTCTCTCTCTCTATTGCTACAAGACCATACCCCTCTCCACATTCCTCCAAAAGATACCCACACAACACTGCCCTCCAATAAATACTAAACTTATTTAATGAATAAAAAGTGTCATGGGTGTGTATAGTGTATGTGTAAAGACGTTTCTGGTGTGTTCTATCGTGTAGGTGAGATAAGATTGACAGTCTAAGATCCACATCACAGTTCTCATCACGCAACGGCCCTATATTGTCACCACAGCACAGAACTGGATTACGCTCACCCAGTGTAGTGTCTCTCTGAATGATGTTCATGTCTTCACAATATACTTGACAACTTTTGAATTAAACAGATTGTTCACCACGGCGTGTTTTTAGTAGGTAATGTCTTTCAGTGTAAAATATCCAATAACATGAACGATATGATTGTCCAGGTAATGCTTATATCTCCGATATCATAGAATGAATTAACGTCTCTATATGGATGAATAATCACAACACTGTCTATAGCATATCACCGATACACGGTGTTCATATTATTCGTTAACTCTTCTGTTTATCTAATAATAAGTTCTGGCCTTACAGCCTCTTCATTTGAAAGGTAGTTCAGGTGAACAATATTGAGCTTCCGATCTATGTTTAGTTGCAATTTATTCTTCTGTCAGTCTCTTATCTGACTGCTTTATAGGTGTCCGTTAATTCTAGAACTTGCTGACATCTATATGTGATATAAAACTTCAATCTGGCCGATATGTATCACTGCACCAGACTATGGTCCATTCTTTCTTTTCAGGAGTGTTGCTATTGCGTTGTTCAGTGGAACCTGTCGAAGAGACAATATCAGGTGCTATCAACCTAACTCAAACTCATTAGAGGTGAAAGTAAGCTCATGGCCATTATCAATTCTAATCTTCCTTATATTCAGAGAAATGACCTCTGACATAAGAAATAGGAGTTATTCACATACTTTAAGACTAGGAAAAAGAAGGAAAAGTCATAGGAAAACTCAGAAATCCCAGTAAACACCTATACGAGAATCTCCTATCATAGACCTATCCTTATTTCCCCACCCCCCGTACGGCCTATTTTCTATCATAATAGTACTCATACTATCGAGTGCACAGACACTTTACTCAACCCATAAGTTACTTCTCAGCTAAATGCGGCCGACTCTCGATATTACGTTTACACACGCAAATGCACTATGCTAGAGCTCTACTCTACACCTATACTACCGTATAACTATCCTCGGCTGAATTGGGAATACATATGCACATCAGTACAAATGCTCGTTGGTTTCAACCAACGTAGAACATAGTAAATCCCTATTCTACTAGCTCCAGAATAGATCACCACTTCCTCTCGTGGAAAGACTCGTAGCACACTAAATTAAATTTGAATATTCAAACCATTTATACTTTGGCTCTATATGATTCTTCTTCTTCTTCTTCTTCAGCGTTCCGAGCCATTGAGGTTCTTTGCTGCAAATACAATCCGTCTCCATTCGTCTCTCTGGTGGACCTTCTCTTGCCAGTCGTTGATTCCAAGTGCTTGTAGGTCTGTACATGTATTATCTCTCCACCGCCTTCTTGGTCTACCTCGGGGTCTACGGTCATTTATTTCCTGAGTGTAAGCGAGTTTTGTTTCCCTATTATCTTCCATTCTTTCTATATGCCCCAGCCATTGTAGTCTATTAGCCTTCATGATACCAGTGATTAGCGGGGACTTAAACAGATCATAAATGTCTTTGTTACTTCTTCTTTTCCACTCTCCACTTTGTGTATCCCTAATGGGTCCAAAGATGCGTCTTAAAATTTTGTTCTCAAAGGTTTGTAACAAGGCTTCGTCTCCTTTCGTTGTACTCCAGGTCTCAGAGCCATACAGCACAACTGGTCTGATCAGTGTTTTGTATATTGTGATTTTGGTGTTACGAGATAGCGCCTTTGATTTTAGTAGATGTTGTAGTGCATAGTATATCTTATTTCCAGAGTTGATTCTAGTTTGTATTTCTTCCCTTATGATGTTGGAGCAGTTGAAGATCGTACCCAGGTATTTGTATGTTTCCGTTCTTTTAATGGTCATATTATCTATTTGTATGTGGCCAGAGTTTCTAGCCATTCCGTCTCTTGAAATTACCATATATTCTGTCTTATCTTGGTTGATAACCAGCCCCATCTGTTGGGCTTTTTCCTTTAAGTGAGTCAATATTTCCAATGTCTTTTGTTCACTTTGCCCTATAATATCTATATCATCTGCATAACCAAGCAGCTTGGTTGTTCCTCCAATATCACATTCCTCCTTTACCTTCCTTACAACTTTCTCTAGAGCCAGATTGAAGAGTAGCGGCGATAGTGCATCACCCTGTTTCAAGCCAGATGTTATTTGGAAGGGGTCTGATTTCCTGCCTTTATATGTTACTATATTATAAGTATCTTCCATGCATAGTCTGGTCATGTTGATTAACTTCCTTGGTATTCCAAATTCCTGCATAGCATTCCATAGACTATCCCTATGGACACTATCATAAGCCTTTTTAAAATCCACAAAAATGTTATGGAGATCTCTTTTATATTCCCAATGTTTCTCGGCTATTTGTCGTAAGATAAATATCTGATCTATTGTTGATCTGTTTTGTCTAAAACCCGCCTGGTAGTCACCTAATATGTCTTCTGAATATGGTTTTAGTCTATTTAGTAATACTGCGGAAAGTATCTTATAGCTTGTGGACAGTAGTGATATTCCTCTATAATTTCCACATTGGAACTTGTCTCCTTTCTTAAAGATAGGTATCAATAATGACTCTTTCCAGTCATGGGGTAATTCTTCTGTCCTCCAGATTTTTATTATTAGTTCGTATAGCTTTAGATGTAATGCATGGCCACCTGCCTTTATAAATTCAGCAGCAATTCCATCAGTCCCAGTTGCCTTATTGTTTTTAAGTCGTGTGATTACATATAGGATTTCTTCAAATGTAGGTTCTTCAATTTGTGGTTCGCATGTTAGAACCTCTTCTTGTGAGAAAATGTTACTTGGAGCTTCACAATTTAGTAATTCAATAAAATATTCTTTCCATGTGTTGCACATTTCCTCATTGGTATTTATCATATTCCCATTTTTGTCTTTTAAACCATATGTGTTTTGTTGGTGCCCTCGTTTCATTGACTTCAGTTCTTTAAAAAATTTTCTGGATTCATTTTTCTGGTGATTAGTTTCCATATCTTTGATTATATTACTCATATATTCTCGCTTCTGCTGTCTGACTATTTTTGTAGCCTCTTTACATTCATTTCTATAATGCTCTTCCTTTTGGATGTTATTGATGTCATTTAACCATACATGTCTGGCATTCTTCTTCCTAATGACTGCTTTTTCACATTTTTGATTGAACCATCTGTTCTTTCTATGCGTGGTTAACACACCGAGACATTCTTCTGCGGTAGACTGAATTGTATTCTTGATGTTCAACCAAGTTTGGTCAATGCTTTCCTCCAAAGGGTTTTGCAGAGTTTCAAGTTTACATTTTATTTCATCTGTAAATTTCTCTTTGACTGTAATGTCTTGCAGTTTTTCTCTGTTATATGTTGGGTGTAATCTTTGTAATTTAGTATAGAAAGCTCTCTTAAGTTTTATTTTAAATTTTGCTCCAACGAGGAAGTGGTCACTGTGGCACTCAGCTCCTCTATAACTTCTGACTTGCTGTATGTTTGATGCATTTCTGTTGTTAATTAAAATGTGATCTATTTGATTATAGGTTCTCCTGTCACATGATTTCCAAGTTTGTTTGTGTATATCCTTTCTTTGTAGTCTGGTACTGCTAACCTGCAGTCCTTTGGCTTCTGCCAGGTTGATGACTCTCCATCCATTATCATTTGAAGTTGTATGTAGGATTTCCATACCGGCCACTTTTTTTATTAGTTTGCTCTCTACCTATTTTTGCATTGAAGTCTCCCAGCACAATCAGGATGTCCTGTTTGGGGGTTTCTTCTATGATATCTTCCAGATCATTATAAAAGTCTTCTTTAATATCATCTTCTTTCTCTTCAGTAGGTGCATGTACATTAATCATCGTTATATTTTTCCATTTACCTTTTATTCGTAATTTACTAATCCTGTCATTAAAAGCTTTAAAGTTTAAAACGTTCCCCCATAACTCTTTTTTGATGACAAATCCTGTTCCTAATTCATGTTTATTTTGGGTGTTTCCTCCATATATTATAATCATTCCATTTTGTTCTAAAGTACCCTCTCCTGGCCACCTTATTTCTTGAATTGCTGTTATATCCATTTGATATTCAATCAGCTCCCGGGTTAGTTCTTCAGCCGCTCCAGCTCGATATAGTGTCCGTACATTCCATGTTCCAAATCTCAAAAGTCCTTTAACGTTCCAAGGTCGTTGTCCAGATAAGTCAGTCCGATATCGAGGCTCATGTATTTGTTTCGTAACAAAGAAAGGTTTTTACAAAGGTGGGGATGTTAACCCCACGCTTCAACCCCCAACCTGGAGGACCAGGGTGTTTCTCTTTGTCTGTTCTCTACCCTTTGACCTGTCCGGCTTGGGAGGCCCTGCTGGTAGCTACGCTACCGCCGGCATAGCTCTCAGGGTCATTGAGAAACTCAAGCTCCTCCACCACGACAAGGTGGAAACACCATCGGGGGAGGCTCTATATGATTATACTGGGATATTCCCCAATTTGCCCCCTGTCCTCTTCTCAGGTCTTTTGATCTTCGTACAACAACAGCAGAAAATCTTCTGTGATAAACGATCATTTCGGGACATCAATGATTATCCACTCTTTTCTCGGGACCACGGATATACGATTCCGTTACTTCAAAAGACCTCTGATCGTTTTATCGTAACTCCGTCTTTCGGTGTTCAAAGTGTTGTGAAACTGCTTGATCGTGACTCCCGTCTTCCATTTCAAATGGTTATGATCGTGCTTTACCGGCGACCGTCTCACAATCAAACACGCGGTATCTGTTTTGATCGCCGATCTAAGTTCTTTTGTTCCTGGGGTCAATAACCTGTAATCAGCTCAAAACAGAAGCAATCTTCTGTTTTGATTATCGTAGGGTCGTTAACCTTCCATTATTCTGTGACAGGTAGGACGGTTTGTTTCTGCAGTCTGCAGCATAACATCTAGAAGCTTTAAAGATTGTAAGCCATTTGTCGGAACATTTCTTTTAGGAGATGCTGGTTGACTGCTACTCTCTGGTTTCTTACCTTGAGATTTCTTTTGATAGGATTCGTTGTAGTATTTTTAACACCAGTTTCCTTTTCAGGAGACTTATAAATTTTCTGGGCTGGGCACTATCCTCTCTATGGGCTAGCATATATCTTTCGAACGTCTGCTATGGCTTCGCCATCTGAGACTTCATCTGTTCTACGACAATTAAATACTCTAATCTCTCGTAATAGTTAGCGAAGCCCACCAGAGATATCTACTTTAACATGCAATTCTTTAATAAAACCGCATATGCAGAAAACATTTCACCAGGCTCCTTCTTGTCGGTTCTGAACGTGAAACGATTCGTATTGGCCGTAATCTCACACCTTTACAACAAGGCTTGCTTTAAAGACTCAACATAATTCTCCATTCCAGTAGGGAGTCTAAAATAAACCTCATATCCAGCACCACGAAGACCTTGGAATAGCTTGAGGTTCCACTTCCAATTTTCCAAGCCTGCAGCAGTGGCCATAGCCGATAATTTATGAATATATACATCATCCATCCATCCGTATGTTCCACCGCCGAAGGTCTGGGAGTCAGAGAGTGGAGACCCTCCGATTGCTCCCTACTCTCCTTGGAACTCTGCCTTCATGTCAACATCATTCATACGGAATTCATGCTTCAATCTCCGGGCGCCTTACTCCCTTTCTGTCTTCTTGTCCTTCATAACAATTTTCTTGGCTTCTTGCCTCATAGCAAGTGTCTGGTCCTCTTGCTCAATAGCAAGTTCCTTGGCCTCGTGCTCCAACCCCTTTTCTTCCAAGACCAGCTTCCGAGCTTCTTGCTCTAATTCTGCCTTCTTAATGTCTCGTTCCTCTTGCCTATAATTTCTCTCGACCTCTTGTACATATTGTTGTAGCTCTACTCCCTCCAACCATATGTCCACCTATATGCCTGTGGCTAGAATTTCAGCAATATTAAGTCGAGATGACGCCATAAACTAGTACCTTTATCCGTGTGGGTGTAATTTAAATAACCAATATGTGGTAATTAGCAAGCGATGAGAATGTGAGCTTATTGACGGTGATTATGAAGTTGAGAAAGAGGATAACGATGCATAGTGGGCTTCTTGTCGGTGATAATGATAATGATGATGATAAAGATAATGATAATGAGGATGCTGAAGATGATGAGTATGATAAGGATAAAGATGATGAGAAGGAGAAGGAAAATGATGATGTGAGATTTTTATTGGTTATGAAGATGATAATGATGTGAATTAGGATGGTGGTCATGAGGAGGAGGAGGCGGAGGATGAGGATTTTATCTTATTGTCGATGATGATGATGATGATGATGATGATGATGATGATGATGATGATGATGATGATGATGATGATGATGATGATGATGATGATGATGATGATGATGATGATGATGATGATGATGATGATGATGATGATGATGATGATGATGATGATGATGATGATGATGATGATGATGATGATGATGATGATGATGATGATGATGATGATGATGATGATGATGATGATGATGATGATGATGATGATGATGATGATGATGATGATGATGATGATGATGATGATGATGATGATGATGATGATGATGATGATGATGATGATGATGATGATGATGATGATGATGATGATGATTGTGATATAATAAAACGTCCTTACCCTTTCCTATTTATTGACTCCCTTAAAAATAAACAATCCTTTACAACTACGGTTTAAGTATCTTACTGAATATAGGATAAAAACTAACCCGTAGGGTAGCTAAATTAATTTGGCCTTATTTTGGCCTAAGTACCTGGCCAACAGTCGTCGACTGATTGTAAGACAAAGGCCCAGTGTAGCCATTTTTAGTTCAAGCTAAGAAAGTAAACAGACGTGCGTTCCCTTGTGGGATTTCTTTCCCCGTGTGGGGAAAGGTATTTTACCTTTTAAAACCATGATTCTCTTCAGCTATTGGTATGTTATATCTACATTATTAAGATGGATTTATGTATTACATAGACCAGTATGTTTAATTAAGAATTAGTTACAATTCTCGTAAACCAGGCTGGATGATGTTTACCAAGGAAACACATGTGGGCGCCACGCTGTAAATTTTCCTATGTCTTACAATTTCAAATCCCTATGTTAATATCTTTTATAGGCATTATGAACTTATATCTAACTAATAGTGTTTATAACCTATGAATATTATGTGTACTGTAGTACACATAAAGTATCAACTCTCATGTCTGAAACACTTTCTAGATATTTTCTCAATGTAGGAGCAGACCCCTGATTCATACTTCATAGTAAAGAACTAGTGTCTGCCAATTTCATATTCCTATGTTAAAACTTCTAGGCACTGTGAACAATATCTCACTATTTATGCTTAGAAATCTGCAAATAATCTATGTACTATAGAAAGGGAGTTTATCCATGCGGGGACATACAAATGATTACGCATATTCCTGACTCTTACTTAGTCAGGGGATAAAATATTTTGCCACATCATAATCTGTAACTTGGAAATAGAGTGCTAAATTTTAGTACCATCCTTTTGCTAACAGATTAATAACCACTCCATAGTAGTGAAGAACCTATAATCATTTCATAAAATAGTGTTAGGAGAATTCCATGTTTGAGAATATAAAGTCATGAACAATTAAAGTAAACGCGTGATGTAAATGCATGTTCGGATAGGATTCAATCCCCATCGCTTCACCGTAGTAGAAACAGAAGCGAAGATTGATGTGAATAAATTGCTTGCAATATTCAGAATACTGGACCATGCGACATAAGTTATTCTAATAAATACCCTCCGAATAATAGCAGTCATTGACAAAATATATCACATCGGCTACTATCCTCATCTGCGGTACGCAGTGGGGAAAAACAATATATGTTTTAGTTATGGATTAACCCCTTAAGAAAATTCAAAACTATTGGCTCCGGCATTAAATTTTATGATTAAATTATTATGTATGATTATCATGTACTTAATATCAGAGAAATGTACATGTATGGTTTTTTTTTCTGGTATGAGAATTTTCTCTGTTCTGATTGTTACTTTTTCCTGTGGGAATATACATTTTAATGTTGCACCTTGGGATTAGAGGATGTTGATGTAAGAATCCATGTGTATGTCAGGACTTAAGAAGCCAATGTTGAATAGTCTTGACCTAATGATGATTATAGTGCCGAAAGGAAGACGTGGCATTAGAAACCACAGAGATTCTGTATAGGCTATTCTCTTCAAGTAATGAGAGAGACAATATCAACATATTGGATGGACAGAATGACTTCACTCATCTAATAGTCCCAGTAACAACAGAACATAAAATAAAGTGAGAAAATACCTTACTCACTATTAAGAGTCAGAATGGCTCTACTCAGCAATGAGGGACAGTGGAACGTGGACACCCACTCCTTTCCCCTTCTCCCCTTGTTGTTTTGTATTTGTGTTTGTAATTGTGTTGTAAACCTTTTACCATAACACAGTAGGTTAATGCTCGTGTTGTATTCTTGTCATCCCTTTTCTATAGAAGAGAAGCAGGTGGTGGTTGAATGTGGTGGGACTATATCACTAAACATGGAACCTGGGTCAACAGCCAAAAAGTGAATGTCCTAACCATAGTCTGCATCTAGAAATACCCATGGACTGCTGCGCTCAATAGCTCCATAGCGAGCAACAGATAAATTCGAAGACAACTGACTGGGTGAGTGATTAAGTCCTATTTTAGTAGGAATATCCAGGATGGACTTCAAGTTCTAATAATCTACAAAGATGAAGATCATCAGAGTACTGACAACAGTGTATCGTCTGCGTTACTTCTGAGAAGTATCACCTATGGCCTCATCATTCAACCAAGTCAGTGAAACTGGGACAATCCTTCTAGCAAGTTACTAATACTAACAACAGTGAGTAATCTTCAACTGTTGGTTGGATTACCAAGTTAATATCCACAATGGTTAAGTCTTTGAAAGAACATCTCACAGCTGCAACAGTCAAACATAAGGTTCCAGCCATGCAACACCAAGTTCTAGCTATGAACCCAACCAAATGGGAAGAGACACTGAAACAACATTATAGCCAATACAATCAATGTACCAACTTCAGAATCTCTGAACCATATCTACACCAGATTACCTCTAGGTTCCAAAACCTGACCACCATCAAAAAGACAGTATAAAAGCAGCTAAATGTCTCTACATCTGCAACAAGAGGAATCATCAACTTGTTTGCAACCCTGTTACTGTGCTGGATTTATTCATCTTTGGATATATGTAGATATAGATCAATTGTGGTCCTAGTCACAGATACTACCATGAGATGCCTCTCAGTCAATTAAAGTTCTACACTGGACTAGATAACAACGACTAACTCTTTGCTGGTCCAATGTCAACCCAAATGCCATGGGTTATAGACTCGCGACTTGGTGGGTGTAAAATCTTTGTTGAACTACTTGGGATTCTGATAATAAAAGCAGAGTAGCTGAATGGACGTCTACTTGGCACCATGTATGGTGAGATGGTAAAGTACCTTCTGCAGAGCTTAAGTGGAAATTCCGGAAAGTTAGACCAACCTGAGGCCCCAAATTTCAAAAAGACACCGAGCCTACTGCAACAGAGTACTCGAATATTCTAGCCCGCGGAGGGATATGTGATTGTGTGTAATTTCTATTCTTGGATTATAAAGTATGATTTGCACCAGCCAATTACCAGTGACTAAATAGTAAGAATCTAACTGAGTGCATTAATTCGGTACCCAGATAATGGGAAAAGGATCTAATCGACAGCAAAGGTGAACCCATAACCGCACACCAGGAGATAGACTCGATTAATTAATTTAATTAGTAGTACAAAATGCTGTTTATATGATGGTATTTTTTTCTGAAGGTAACAGGTCAGTAGTTTTTTTCCAATGGTATAGATGGTATAGTATTTTGACACCAACTCATTATTTTTAAAAATGAGAGAATGGTAAAAGGTGTCAGAAACATGTTATGTTGGGTTCTATTTAATATCTGTATTTGCCTTAATTATGAGGGAAAATGAAAGTAGACCCAATTTGTGGTTGTTGTGTTGTTTGTAATAACATTGTTTTTTTGTTTGTTTGTTTGTGTTTTTTTTTTTTTTTTTTGGGGGGGGGGGGTCACTGGGTACTATATTGTAATAATGCAATGAATCCCATGACTGTCTGAAAATGCATAGTGTTTATTACACCTATATATATATATATATATATATATATATATATATATATATATATATATATATATATATATATATATATATATATATATATATATATATATATATATGTAACTGCAGATCTTGAGTTAATACCTGAACTGTTTGTCCAAAAGTGTTGTGTACATCAAGTAAATGTGGTGTCCAACAAGTGATTGTTTATATGTTGTGAGCAATCAATATCCTTCTAGCACTATAGTTAATTTAAAGGGTGATGAAGTGGGAAGGGAAACCTACACACAGATGCCATTGGTTCAAAGATTAAACTCTTTTCTCCTGGGATTTGTGGTAAATATCCCTGATCACCCTGCATTCTAACCAGTGACCAGAGAATCAATAATACCCCCTAGACATTTTAACGAAATATTCTTAGGAATTAAAATCCACATCCCACAATGATGATGATGATGATGATGATGATGATGATGATGATGATGATGATGATGATGATGATGATGATGATGATGATGATGATGATGATGATGATGATGATGATAGTTTGATAGTTTACTACCTGGCAACTGTACAACAAAAAAAACACAAATCAGTAGCAACATTTTCGACAATCGAACTTCCATTTTGGAGCCCCTGTAACAGAGAATAGGCAAACCACAGGACAGGCTGATGACCTTGAGACTGTTTATGTTCGTGGCTGTGGTTCGAAGCAGGTGTGCGCTGTGGTTTTCATATCATGCAGACTTTACCAACACCACTGTAATGTTTCTGAAATAATAATTGAAGCTGAAAATCTTTCAATCTTTAGACATTAAACATGAAACTGAAAATATGCTTGTGCATAAACAATTATAATCAAATGGGACATGAGCTAACACAACAGAAAATTTGAGTAGTGTGGCAGGAATTCCAAGGCAGAGCAGTAAAGTCAAGTAGAGTAGAGTGAAGTAGTGAACCCGGATACACACATGCTAGTAAGAGGTATGTGATGGTAAACTCATATTTGTATAGTGCAATCGGAACTGGGTGCGTGATGTCGACAGTACTACCACGTAGACTTTACGTCGCAAGACAGTTTCAGGTTGAATCGATCTTGGAACCATGCATAAGTTCGATTGGACTAGTCACTGATCCCTCAGATCGACTTCTCTCTGACATGCAACATATGCTTGCAATTAAGTTAATGTAGTAACTAAATAAGTGTAATAAATAAGTTAATGCGGTACCTAAAGCAGTTTAGTAACTAATTTTAGAAACTAATCAGTGTACTAACTAAGAAAATATAGTAACTAAAGAACTGTATTAATTAAGTTAATGTAGTAAACCAATCAATGGAACAACTAAGGTTAGTAACGAAATCAATGTAGTAATTAAGTTAACGTAGTAACTAAAACAGTGTAGTAACTAAATAATGGTAGCAACTAAAACAATGTAACAATACATTTAACGTAGAAACTCAACCAGTTTATTCACTAAAGTTAGTAACTAAATCAATGTAGTAGTTAAATCAATTGTAGTAACTAAATCAATGTAGTAATTAAGTTAACATAGTAAGTAAATCAGTGTAGTAACTAAATAAATGTAATAACTAAAACAAAGTACTAATTATGTAAACGTAGGTAACTACATCTGCTGAGTCACTAAATCTAGTAACTAAATCAAGGTAGTAACTAAATCAATGAGGTATGTAAGTTTGGTTTTTATTTATTTATTTTCTGCACTTACTAACTTTGAACTCTAGCGTAATTCATACACACTACTTCTGGTAGTGCTGGATTGAATTTTGCTTGTGGATTATCATTCCATACTAATAGTGTCCGCCCGCTCCCACTTCAGAGGTACTTGTAATTTACGTCCCCAAGTCAAGGACGATAGGTCAAGTAACTAAGTTTAGAAAGTAAACCAATGTAGTAAGTAGGTTATGTGACAACAAAATTACTATAGTAATTAAGTTAATGTCATAACTAAATATGTGTAGTAACTAAGTTAATGTAATAAATAAATTAATATAGTAACTAAGTTAATGTAATAACTAAATCAATGTAGTAACTAAGGTAATGTAATATCTAAATCAACGTATAAGTAAGTTAATGTAATAACTGCATTGATATAGTAACTAAGTTAACTTAATAAATAAATCAGTGTAGTAACTAGGTTAATAATCATAACCACCTTTCACTTTTGCCGTCAAGCTGCGTGGGGAGGAACAGTTCCAGCGCCCGAAGGACGGCATTAGAAAGTGTCATTCCGTATGATTGTACAATGACTGTGATGTTCTCAATGTATATTCTTCTATGATGTCATCTTGCTCTCGTATCAGGAGCGCCAGTGCTGGTAGTTGATGGTGTTGCATTCTAACTAGATAGTCGAACTATTGTATCTTCTGCCTTTCAGTATGTGTTTCACAAGATGCTGATCCCACTGTCTGTCTCATAACATCATTTCTTATACGGTCTTAGAGAGTTAAGTTGGCTGCTCTTCTCAAGCACTCATCTCACAGTTGTTGATTTTGAGTAAAAGTGATCTGGATAATGCCCCAGTTTGTCATTTGTAGCAAAGTTTTGGTATGAATATGTTATTTATTATCTCTCGTCTGCGGGCACAGATATATTTGAAAGTTTGAGTATTGGTTATAGTTTATATATATATATAAGCATACTTGCTTTTTGACATCTGATTTCGATTTATTTCTCTGTCTATTATGCCATCTACTGTGATCATACTTCATGGATATTTAAATTCTTTACCTTGCTTCAGAGATGTGCTATTTATCAGTTTACTTCGTGGTCTAGAAGATCATCTAACCTGCATTACTTCAGTATTGGTTTATATATATTCATATTGTATCTGCTGCATGTTGAACTAAGCTTATTAATATGATTTCGCAGTCACTCCCCGTCACTGTAAAACAAAGGCACTTATCATCAGTAAATAAAAGCTAATTTATTGTGGATGTCTCTGTTGCTTTTTCTAAAGTAAAGTGTTCGACATTTTCTGAATCTGGATATTCGGTCTCTGTAGATATTAAATAGCAGAGGAGAGAGCACACACCCTGTCTCACTCCTGCATTGACTATGAATATATCTGATATATCTTTTTGTGTTCTTACTACTCTTCGGCTTGAGTGGTACATGGCTATGATGTTTTCTAGCATTGTCTGTGCATATCATAAGTGCAACATTTTATTTTTCTGAAATAAAATTGTACTGTGCTTAACAGTTGTTAAACATTAACATAGTAACTAAATCAATGTAGTAACTAAGTTAATGTATTCTTCTTCTTCTTCTTCAGCGTTCCGAGCCATTGAGGTTCTTTGCTGCAAATACAATCCGTCTCCATTCGTCTCTCTGGTGGACCTTCTCTTGCCAGTCGTTGATTCCAAGTGCTTGTAGGTCTGTACATGTATTATCTCTCCACCGCCTTCTTGGTCTACCTCGGGGTCTACGGTCATTTATTTCCTGAGTGTAAGCGAGTTTTGTTTCCCTATTATCTTCCATTCTTTCTATATGCCCCAGCCATTGTAGTCTATTAGCCTTCATGATACCAGTGATTAGCGGGGACTTAAACAGATCATAAATGTCTTTGTTACTTCTTCTTTTCCACTCTCCACTTTGTGTATCCCTAATGGGTCCAAAGATGCGTCTTAAAATTTTATTCTCAAAGGTTTGTAACAAGGCTTCGTCTCCTTTCGTTGTACTCCAGGTTTCAGAGCCATACAGCACAACTGGTCTGATCAGTGTTTTGTATATTGTGATTTTGGTGTTACGAGATAGCGCCTTTGATTTTAGTAGATGTTGTAGTGCATAGTATATCTTATTTCCAGAGTTGATTCTAGTTTGTATTTCTTCCCTTATGATGTTGGAGCAGTTGAAGATTGTACCCAGGTATTTGTATGTTTCCGTTCTTTTAATGGTCATATTATCTATTTGTATGTGGCCAGAGTTTCTAGCCATTCCGTCTCTTGAAATTACCATATATTCTGTCTTATCTTGGTTGATAACCAGCCCCATCTGTTGGGCTTTTCCCTTTAAGTGAGTCAATATTTCCAATGTCTTTTGTTCACTTTGCCCTATAATATCTATATCATCTGCATAACCAAGCAGCTTGGATGTTCCTCCAATATCACATTCCTCCTTTACCTTCCTTACAACTTTCTCTAGAGCCAGATTGAAGAGTAGCGGCGATAGTGCATCACCCTGTTTCAAGCCAGATGTTAACTAAATTAATATCGTAACTAATATAATATAATAACTAAGTTAATGTGGTAACTACGATTTTAGATAGCTAGTCGACAGATCATTCTCATTGCATATTGAACCATTCAGTCCATACGTGCTCGGATCCCATCCTCAGTAAATCCCGCAGTGTGTAGCGGCTAACGACACCAGTTCTGTGTTGGTTTATTAATCTTCTTTGGCTTCCTGTGTAGTGTTCGTGTTTGGTCACACCTCTTACATTTTGCTGTTCTCACAGCCTGACAATTGTTGTAGATTCACAGTCAGCACTTGGTTCTCGCAAACTAGCAAAAGACTTACTTCTCGTAGAGCATTCGGAATATCAGCCTGGTCCATGGCTCATCCGCCTTCCACAGTAGCCTTACCTGCAAGCCTGTCAGCCTGCTCATATCCTTGTACACCCCATGACCTGGCACGAAATTGAAACTAATCTTTGCCAGCCGAGACTGCCCCAGAGACAGCAACCACTTTCTTCGGACCCACCCCATCTCTATCTTGCTAAGCATGCTCATAGAGTGAGTAAGGAAACATGCCCGAGTGCATGTCTGTGCCTTGAGCTTTACTTACCGCCATGACGTCCATAGTCAGGCTAATTGTGATCAAAGCAAAAGCACCAGCATCTTCTTTCACAATTCTCCATCCGGTCTGTGCCGTAAAGACACATGAACGTTTCACTCGTCGAAAGACCGGCCCATCAGTGTAAATAACAGCATCACCCTCTAAAGATATCACGAAGATCAAATCCTTTACTTTCGCCTCCACGACAGCGGGATTTTCTTGTCTGCATTTTCTGTCTAGTTGGATGCAAACTGAAAAAGACGTACAGAACTCTGTTGGCATTTCTACCCACTCCTCGCCAGGTTTTAAGTCCTCAAGTGAATACACCTGTTGAATAATGACTTAGGCTTGACCCATCCACGACTTTCTTCTTTTTAACCTGCTGCCCTTTACTTTCTTAATTTCACTGTGCAGTGGATGATGTGTGTTTGCGTTGACTCTGAGGTAGGCACGTGCTGGCAAGTTTGTATTCTGTCCCTCATGGTTGGAAAATCAAGAAGAGCGCATCTCTTGTACATCCAAGAATAATACGCATAGCTTTGTTTTGTATCCTTTCCAAACTTTCCATCTGTTTATGACTAAGAGTCATGATCGCCATCACATTCTCAAAAACAGAAAGGATCAGACCTTCATAGATAAGACATAAATGGCGCTGCTCACAGTTTGCGGCCATCATCACCTCGCTTGGCCTTTACTGTCACCTGGTCAATGTGCTCAGTATCAGCAAATCTTCTATCAAATTGTAGCCCCAGGTTATTCATTGCCTCCGTTCTTTCCACAGTCTTTGAACACAAATGTACAGTTGGTGTTGGTGTATTGACAATATGATTATTCAAGGAGAATCATGTCACTGAAGACTTCGTTGGGTTGTGCCATGGACCTAGGTCAGGTCATGGGCCACCCAGTACAGACAGCCTACAGCTTCACGCAGTCCGACGTGAAGATGGGAAGATCGAGAATTACGCCTTGCAAGGAAATAGCGAGGTATTTTGCTGAGCACGAGTCAACGTCTCCAGCAGGCAATCAGTTGGGCTTAGCCACCGTCGAGTTGAGACGTGGTTCTTAGCTCCGTAGCACGGCCGCAAAACGTGCCGCTACATCTGTGGTTAGGTTGTGTAATTATTGTTATGAAGTTATTGTAGACTCCAGGTATTGTGAAATCGTAAATGATATGTGGTGTAAATAATAGTGTGTGTTATTAAACACCTGGAGTCAAAAAGGAAGATGTAGATTCGAACTGTGTCCTGTTGGTTGATTGAGTTGTGTTGAGTTGGCTTAAACAATTAGCTGTTGTTAATTCTGCGGCGCTCATAGAACATCTTGTGATGCACCAAAGAAGTACATATGTGTACGAGCGACGCAATTAGAACCTCGAGCCATAAGTCTGTATAACAGAGCGCCACCACATAGCGTGATTGATTCACGAGCTCTAAAGTCAAAGGTTGCGAGTAATATTATATTCCAGCTCGCTGATATATTATAGCTCGCCCCAAGCTACAACAAACGAACATTAACATGCGCTCTACAGTATCATATATTCGCTTACAAGCTATTATAAACCATGAAATAACCTAATCAACAGCACTCATGAGGTCGCTGGTAGGTTGACCGTTGCCCCATATTCCAAATACCAAGTGCTTATGCGATTGAGTTCTGTCTTTAGTTCCACAACAAACCGATCTCAATCCTTACACTCAGGATACATTACCATATAGACGGCATAAGACACTCAGGATACATTAACATATAGACGGCATAAGACAATGTCCTCCCCTGTAATGTGATCTGCTCACCGGTGTGATTCGCACAGTGTAGGCATTTAACAGCATCGGGGATAATGGTCATCCCTGTGGCAGCAAAAAGATATATTGTTGTTGCTTCAGAAGTCCAAATGCCACATCTAAACACGACTTTCCGTTGGAAGAGGGCTGCGGCGATCCAATTAACGAGGAGTGGACTTATTTTGAGCTCAAGAAGCTGAAACATTAAACAAATCCAATGGTAATTTATTGTACGCGTCTTCGAGATCATTCGCCGCAGCACCTGTTCCAATGGTTGAGTGGAAACCTTCATAAACATCATGGGCAAAAACTGCTGCATTGGTCCAGGTTTCTCTTTTTGGACGGTACCCACCCAGGGTAGGTGGGAAAACACCTTGCCTCTCTAGCTGGCTTGATATTTTTCTGGCAATTAACTTCTCCAGCAGCTTGCCTATTGTATTCTGCAAGGTTATTATACAATATCTCCGAATTTGTGTGTGGTCTTTGCCAGGCTTCGGCAAGGGAATCATATAGCTGTGTAACCACTCCTCCTTGATACTATCGACTCTCTATATTGTTGTTGTATATATCTGCAAGTTCCTCTAACTCTTTGTCGGTATACAAACAAATGGTATCACGTTTTATACTATCTGGCCTTGGTGCGCTGTTTTTTTTTTTTTTTGTTCGTTGAAGCACATCCTTGATCTATTTCACTGCCACTGTGTCTTCAACTGAAATGTTCTTGGCCTTACACCTCTCCGAGGTAACCTCATCGGCATAATTTCGACATCTAATGTCTTTCTGGTTGTTTTGCACTAGATAGCTTTCGAAAAGGTCTTTGTCCTTATACTCGTCAGTCCTCTGCCAGTTGAGGCCAACACCTTGGAAGTCAGGAATACTCTTATTCTTGACTACCCCATTCATAGTTGTATGTAGTTGCAACGACACTTTCAGTGACGTGTCTGTGCTTATACTTTGACACAACTCTGCCCATTGTTCACTTGTAACCACTTCAACAAGTTCTTTGAAATAGATAACTTTAGTATCCAGTTCTCTTTCCAAGTGCAAGATAAAACTAGGATGGGAAACTCTGTTCCTCTTGGCTTTTTGCCATTTCCTTACAGTACCACGCTTATCCACCCATGCATTTTCCACCTCAAAATTCCACCAAGGTGACTGCTCCCAGCATTTTGTCATGCATTGATAATTTCTGCGCTTGTTGCGCCTTATTTTACTCACCACACCTTGCCCTGTACTGCCATACTTAAAAGTCTTGACCTTTGACTTGTGCTGCCTGATTCTGCCTTTCTCTACCAATATTCTGCAAAGGTGGTGGTCGCTGCCATGGTATCCCAAGACACCACATCTACACACTGTATTGAATGAAGGAGAAACCAGCACCAGGTCAAGAACACTGTCCTCATCACCTGGAAGAGTTGCCCGTTTTGGTGACACAGCCAATGTTTATACAAACAAGGTCAATGGTTTCAAGTCCAGCCTCGAACTCCTCCATCTGTGAGTTGGAGGAAATATTTCACCATAATCTGCCTTTGGCGTTGAAATCGCCACATCAAATGACATTCCTCTCGTGACATAATATGTCGCTCAAGCACTGCCACCTCTGGGAATCCACACTCGCATTACATGCAAAAAAATTAACCAACACGAATGATTGAACGGATTGGACTCTAACAGTCTTTATTTGTATCTCGTCACTGTCCCACTTGTACATGTCTACCTGTGAAGCCACTCTACTGTCTCGAATAAGAATCACCATTCTCATGTGTCGCCTGTTGTAAAAACAGTTGAAGCAGACTATATGGATATACATTAACACCCAGTCTCGTCTCCTGAAGCGCTACAATATTGTTCCTGTATGCCAGGCTTTCCAGAATGGGGCCTCTGTGTTTTCCATCCATCATGTGCCATGCCGGTAAGCGTGGGCGGTCATGTTCTGCCATCTCACTCGATCACCAGAGTCGTGGATCAGCTCCGTGTTTCTGTCTCGACCATGTCACAAGGCCAAGCCATCCAGGTACTTGCTTCTAGGTCTTCCCCTTGGTCTGTTCCCCTCGATCTTACCAGTTGTCACCAAGTTCTCCAGATCATTTCTTCTCATAACATGCCCAAAAAAGTGTGACTGTCTACGTCTAATGTCTCTAATCAGTTTACGATCTTCATTTGTTTCTTGAAGAACTTGTTCATTAGTCTTTCTGGCTGTCCATGGTATTCTTTGCATTTTCCTCAGAAACCACATTTCTACAGCCATCAGATGTTTTTCAGCCTGACTGCTCATTGTCCAAGCTTCACATCCATATAAGAGTACAGGTTCTATGTAGCATCTCAACACTCTTTTTCTCGTTTCAATTGACATCTTTTTATTGGTCAGTATGTTTTTTATCTTGCTAAATGCTACTTTTGCCATGGCGATTCTTGTTCTAGTTAGTTAGTTAGTTAGTTAGTCGACAGATCATCCTCGTTGCACATCGGACCATTCAGTCCATAAGTGCTCGGATCCCCTCCTCAGCAAATCCCGCAGCGTGTAGCGGCTAACGACGCCAGTTCTGTGTTGGTTTATCAATCTTCTTTGGCTTCCTGCGTAGTGTTCTTGTTTGGCCACCCCTCTTTTAATTTGCTGCTCTCGCAGTCTGGCCATTGTTGTAGATTCACAGTCATCACTTGGTTCTTGCAAAAGTCTCACTTTTCGTAGAGCATTCAGAATGTCAGCCTGGTCCATGGCGCGTCCGCCCTCCACAGTAGCCTCACCTGCGAGCTTGTCAGCCCGCTCATTTCCTTGTACTCCCGCATGCCCTGGCACGAAGATGAAACTAATCTTTGCCAGCCGAGACCGCTTCAGAGGCAGCAACCATTCTCTTCGGATCGACCCCTCCTCTATCCTCTTGATCATGTTCATTGAGTCGCTAAGGAAACAAGCCCTAGTGAATGTCTGTGTCTCGAGCCATGTTATTGCTTTACTTACTGCCATGACTTCCATGGTCAGGCTACTTGTGGTTTCAGTGAAAGCACCAGAGTCCTCCTTCACAATTCTCCCTCCGGCCCGAGCTGTAAAGGCCCATGAGCTTCTCACATGTCGGACGACCGACCCATCTGTGTAGATGACCGCGTCACTGTCTAGCGAATTCTCGAAAATCAACGCTTGTACTTCAGCCTCCACAGCAGCCGGATTTTCTTGTCTGCATTTTCTATCTAGTTGGATGCAAACTGAAAAGGATGTGCAGAAGTCTGTTGGCACTTGCACCCACTCCTCGCCAGGTTCTAAGTCCTCAAGTGAACACACCTGTTGAAGAATGTCTTCGGCTTGACCCATCCACGACCGTCCTCTTTTTAACCTGCTGCCCTTCACCTTCCTAATTTCACTATGCAGTGGATGCTGTGTGTTTGCGTTAATTCTGAGGTAGGCGTGTGCCCTGCAAACTTGCATTCTCTCTTCAATGGTTGGAAAATCAAGAAGGTAGCGCATCGCCCTGCATGCTGTATCTCTTGTACATCCAAGAATAATGCGCATAGCTTCATTCTGTATCCTTTCCATCCTTTCTATCTGCTTATGGCTGAGAGTAAGGATTGCCATTGCATACTCCAAAACAGACATGACCAGCCCCTCGTACAGAAGACATAGATGGCGCTGCTCACAGTTTGCTGCCGCCATCACCCGCATCGCTGCCAAACCCCGCTTGGCCTTTGTTATCACCTGGTCTATGTGCACATTATAAGCAAGGCTTCGATCAAACCGTATCCCCAGGTAATTCATTGCCTGCGTTCTTTCCACCGTCTCTGAACACAGCATTACAGTTGGTGTTGGATTGTTGACAATATGATTATTCAACGAGAACCAAGTCACTGTTGCCTTTGTTGGGTTGACCATTGCCCCAGCTTCATCACACCAAGTACTTATGGGATTGAGTTCGGTTTGTAGTTCCACAGCAACCTCCTCTCTATCCTTACCCTGACGATACACTAAAACATCATCGGCATATGACAATGTCCTGCCAGGTCCAGTGATCTGCTCACTGGTGATTCTCACTGTGTAGGCGTTGAACAGTACCGGAGATAATGGTGATCCCTGTGGTAGGCCAGGATATATTGTTGTTGGTTCCGAAGTCCAACTGCCACATCTAAAAACTACTTTCCGTTGGAAGAGGGCTGCAGCGATCCAACTAAGGAGGAATGGACTTACGTTTAGTTCAAGAAGCTGAAACATTAAAAAATCCAGTGGTACTCTGTTGTATGCGTCCTCAAGATCAATCGCTGCAGCAACGGTTTCAGTGCCTGAGTGGAAACCTTCATAGATTCTTGTTTAGTTTTGTTAGATTCTTGTTCTAATCTCTTCAAGGCATCTCCCATCAGATGTTATTACTGTTCCAAGATAATTGTACCTATTTACTTGTTGAAGAATATTCCCATTTACTTGTACATTACATTGTGGTATTTCGTTCTTCCTGGTGACGACCATACTCTGTGTCTTTTTACAATTTAATTCTAACCCTAGTTGTTCACTGTGTGTAACAACCGCATCTACTAAATTCTGCAGGTCCTGTTCATTGTCTGCAATCAAGACTGTATCATCTGCATATCTAATGTTATTGATGCATCGTCCCCCAATGTTGATTCCTTCCATATCTTCAATATTTCTGAAAATACTTTCACTGTACAGGGAAAACAGATCTGGAGACATTACACATCCCTGTCTCACACCTCTCTTAATAGGCTGATATTGGCTTACTTCATTATCAACTCTTATGGCAGCTTGTTGTTTCCAATATATGTTTTTTACAAGTCTAAGGTCTTTTACATCAATCTGTAGATCCTCAAGCATCCTTATCATGTTGGCATCTCTCACTTTATCGAAAGCCTTTGTGTAGTCAATAAAGCAAAGGTGTAGATCTGTGTTTACTTCTAATGAACGTTCGATTACGGTTCTCAGTATATACATAGCATTTACTGTACCCTTGCCATTTACAAAACCACATTGTTCTTCGCCTATTTCAGGTTGTATTTTCCTCCTAACTCTTTGCATGATAATTCTTAGCAAAATCTTCGTGATGTAACTCATTATA
The DNA here is from genome assembly GCA_963921405.1 of Cepaea hortensis. Taxonomy (NCBI): domain Eukaryota; kingdom Metazoa; phylum Mollusca; class Gastropoda; order Stylommatophora; family Helicidae; genus Cepaea; species Cepaea hortensis. Next base: position 52,994 of record CAWUFQ010000576.1, read on the forward strand.
CTAATTGTTCGATGTTGATCACATTCCAAAGCTCCGGATTTCTTTGAGATTGCAATAAACACAGAATTACATAACTCCTGAGGTATATTTCCAGTATCATATATTGTATTAAGCAGACTGGTAACTTTATCTATTCCATATTCTTCTAAAGCATTAATCATTTCTGTTGTGACGCTGTCTAAACCGGGGGTCTTGCCAGATTTCATATTGTTAAGAGCATTCTGAACCTCCATCTTCAAGATTGCTGGTCCTTCATTATTATTTTTTTTAAAATTATTTTGTGTTTTTTTTTATTATTTTGTGTTTTGCGCAGATACAATTCGAATATGGAATACGAGTATTCTTGAGTCCCTTTTGAGCCTGGATCGCCTGGCTCCAGTGCGTCTTCCTTGTCGTTACGTCGCCCCTGTCGCCTTGGTAGTTTGTTTGCCCACTGTAAGGGGCACAAACGCTGGGTCCGTCATGATGAAAAAACCAAATCACACGCTGCAAAATACACTCAAGGATTGTTTCGGTCAAATGCACGAACTCCGTTGCAATGAAACACGCAAGAGCTGAAATTATAAATCTCCTACGTGAGAAATGGAGCAGTTATAAAACAACACAACTGTCTGGTGACATTGTGACCTGAAGTCCAATCGCTGCTAAAATAATGTGGTAACTATGTTAATGTAATAAATATGATAATTTATAAGTAAGTTAATGTAGTAAACAAGTTAATGTAGTAAATAAGTTAATGTAGTAAATAAGTTAATTTGTAAGTAAGTTAATATACTGTATACGTTAATATACTACATACGTTAGTGTAGTAAATTAGTTAATGTAGTAAATGAGTTAATGTTATAACTAAGATAATGTAGCAATAAGTTAATGTATTAACTACTTAATGTATTAAATAAGTTAATGTTGCAAATAAGTAATGTTGTAAATAGGTTAATGTGATTAACAAGTTAATGGTGTAATTATGTTGATGTTGTAGCCAATATAATGTGATAACTAAGTTAATGTAGAAACTAAGATAATGTGGTGACTATGTTAATGCAGTAAGTAAGTCAATTAGCTCTACAAGTATGCGTTTACCTACAGTTAGCAACGTGTAGCACTAGCTTCTTTGAGCAATCACAGAATACTACTAAAAATACAATGTTGTTTTACACTTAACCATAGACCTTGACTCATTTGTTAAGTGATTCTATATCCGTGTTTGTTTGTTTCATTTTCTAAATAATTTAAGATTTTAATATTAAACATTTTTATCGTCCCAATGGTATACGAGAACTCTTGTAAATTAAAACTGGTTGTCGTCTGTCTGTCTGTCTGTCTGTCTGTCTGTCTGTCTGTCTGTCTGTCTGTCTGTCTGTCTGTCTGTCTGTCTGGCTGGCTGGCTGGCTGGCTGGCTGGCTGGCTGGCTGGCTGCCTGCCTGCCTGCCTGCCTGTCTGTCTGTCTGTCTGTCTGTTGGTCGGTCGGTCGGTCGGACTAGCTGTCTATCGATCCTCCATCCATCCATCCATCCATCCATCCATCCATCCATCCATCCATCCATCCATCCATCCATCTATCCATCTATCCATCCTTCCATCTATCAGTCCGTCCGTCTGACTATATGTCTGTCTGTTCACAATTTGTCGGTTATTCTGTTTATTTCTCTGTATATTTATCACGTATCAGTGTGTGTGATTTGTTTATTCGAACATTTCTTGTATTTTCCACACGTATGTTTGAGTTCTGCTGCCACTTCTATTACATATTCTTCTTCTTTTGCTGCTGATCCGCATCCTCCTCCTTCCCATCCACCTCCACCACCTCCTTCTACTTCCCATCCACCTTCTTCCCATCCACCTCCTTCCCATCCACCTCCTTCACATCCACCTCCTTCCCATCCACCTCCTTCCCATTCACCTCCTTCCCATCCACCTCCTTAATATCCACCTCCTTCCTATCCACCTCCTTCCCATCCACCTCCTTCACATCCACCTCCTTCCCATCCACCTCCTTCCCATCAACCTCCTTCCCATCCACCTCCTTCCCATCCACCTCCTTCCCATCCACCTCCTTCCCATGCAGCACCTCCACAAACTCCCGTTGCAATTACCGCGTCGTAGGTTTCTAAATCAGCCGCAGACGATTTGGAAGCAGAACGCCTTGCTTGTACATTGATGTTTTGAGCGTCGGTCAGTCAGAAAGCATACTACAGAAATAACAAAATTATCTAGTAAACCACAAAGAACCAGAATTGATGGGGTTTATCCCAACGTCCTGTATCAAACATGCAGCGAGCATGTTTAAACAATAGAATATATCACTTGGAATGATGTATCTTCGTCATTTAGCTGTTCCATTGTAGAACGCCGCTTTCAGCGTGGCCCGACGACATGATTCTTCATCTCTTACCAGTTCTCTTGCCACTTGAACCATGATGTCCGAGGTCTCTTCATCGTCCTGTGTCCATCTTCTCGCTGGTCAATGCCTGCAACTCTTGCCACCATACCTTCTCTCCCAGCCACTGTGCCGTTTAGCATGGTCAAAGTAGTTTCCCAGACATGACCCTGTTTATAAGGCAGATTTCTTCCATGACAGTGTTTTCTTTTGCATGGTCCACGATATTCTAAGAACTTTTCTGTCACACTCGAGTTCAAATGCCTCGACATTCACCTTGGACCACGACATTCTAAAAACTGTTCTGTCACATTCTCTTTTAGTGATTGTGAAATGGACCGTGTGTCACACGCGTATATTGCCTAGGACATATGCTTGTACTCAACAGCTCTAAATTAATGTGCGTGCTGTTGTTGTGACGTAGGTTCCAAGTTCTGTTTCGCCTCTGTCTGGCCGTGACCGATCTACGTCTGATTTCTTTGGAATAGTTCCAATTGTTGTTAACTATGGGGGGTGTCACGAATTGGCAGCCTTTACTTCCCAGAACAATTTTCGGTTCACTTTTGATGGGCCATGTAGAGGATCAACAGACGAACAAAACTGTTTTCTCTATATCCAAGGCTATACTGTCTTGACGTAAGCTTGCAAAACCTGCAAGTAAACAAACCACCAGGAATGGCTTTCTATTTGGGAAGTTAATTTGACACCAGTACCTGTCACCCCCAGAGGTTATCAATCCAGCCAGACGGGAGGGCAGACTCAGGGGACTGAATAGTAATTAAAACCAACCAGCCATGACGTAAGCTTGCAGATGGCAAGTAAAATGGCAACTAGATAATTAGTATACACCTTGGGAAACTGCTGACCCAGCCATGCTGAATCAACAATGAACTGGGCCATGGACTGTGTAATTAAAACCGACCAGGCATGACACCTGATAAGAATAGCTAGTAAATCGCCCAACCGCGATGGATGACCCCATCTGGTAGAGACTAGAGGCGCAAGGTGTGAAATCACTGACAAGACTTAGTGGGCTAATAATTGTCAGACCCACAGGTGTGATGGCCAATTGCAGTGATAAGTGCAATTACCGTCCGGTGGAGATAAGAAGAATTTATGAGGGGAATGCCAGGAGATAATATGGTCTGCTTGACTCAGCTTAAATAAGGGTCCCTAGCCTGTTTTATGTTAGATTAAGTTTGACTTCAGAACAGGTAGGAACTATCTCAATGTCTGTAGTCATATGCATGCTTTTTTTTTGTTGGCTTCTAGGAATTATTTCTTAGTAACTAGTTCCTTAGTAATTCTCTTAGTTTCTTAGATGGATGGACCGATTTTCAGTCTATATCTGATCTAGGTTATTGCAAGAACTATCATTGTCATAGGTTACTTGAGTGTTCTTTCTGAGTTCTGTGTTCAATATCATTGTGCTGTAAGTGCTACTCTTCTGAGAAGTAGAAACTTATGGAAGGCAGGTCTTGTCTAGATATACTTGAGGTGTCGTAGCAGATGCTTGCCATCTCTTTCTAAACTAGACTAGTCCTTTTTGGTGTGTGCATTTGTTGTACAGAATATAGTCAACTGACTATTTATTTAATTCTTACAACAGCAGGTGATTAAACCGGGCAGCTCAGCAAATATAGCTGGTCTGTGTGGTCACTTCAATTAGACTTGTTGTATATCTCATTTTGTAGCTATACAATATTAGTACTCATTAATAATGCCTGATGCTATTATGTGAGTATCATTAGATGTCTATCTTGAAGTAATATAATGTTTACGGATATGTTGGATGTATGTATGTGTAATTTCATATGAATATACGATGCTAGGAATATGCTTCGTACATATTCTTTTTGTGTATATACATCTCATTTCGTATACCTACAAACTAACTAGTGCATTATGCTATTATGTTAAAGTATCATAATATGTCTAGTTTAATTAATGTTTTATGTGTATTTCATGTTTGGTATATTGATTTGTCATATGCAAGCCTATCAATATGACGTGTTATATTATGGTGTGCGCATTGGCACACTAACCATCGATTGCATTTGTAGCAGAGGTGTAATGGTACAGACATTACCCACACGTGTTATGGGGTATATGGTGCTAAACTTTCTCAGTGTATTGTGGGCGTGCGTCCACGGTAATGCATGGAAACCTGGCACAGATATTGGTCACGGCTTGTAAGCCCGGATGATCAGGCATTATTATAATACCCTTACCGACCCTGTGAGCTGCTAAACTAACATTGGACGGAGCGGCTGTGCGACTCCGAATTTCTGTATTAGCGACATGGACATGGGGCGGCAGAAATGTAATCATTACAGGCGTGTGAGACAAGTGAAAAGCCCGTCCCAGCCTAAAGACAGTAGGGAGAAGAAGGATGGTGAACACAGTAGAGCTGGAAGATAAACTTGGCCAGACTGGTCATTGTATATGTTTGTGTTATGATATGTTTTAATTAGGATTGCGCTGATGTAGAACTGATATAACACATTCTTGACTTTCTTTCAAGCTCTCACAAGGAACACCTATGTTATAGATCTCAAGAACGAGTTATGACTAGGGAGAGCCAGGACTGGCAGTCGTCAGAATACCGGCAAGCTGTTTCTTTTGTTGAGTCTACTGGAGAGTGGGGATCTGGACTACAGTTCCAGATAGATGAAGTAACAAGTAAAAGTTACGTAATGTTTGTCATCAATATCAATATGTATATGATTTCATCATCCTCATCTTGAACCATCAGATGTCTATGATTATGATTAGTACATAAATGTTGTAGTATTGTAACTCATAGTTCTGTCGTTATCTTTTAATTCCAATTGTGCATACGTGTTGTGTGTGTACATTGGTGGGGGTTCACTTACACACCAAGGAAGGGAGCAGTCAGGGAGAAAAACCTGTACTGAGAATAGTCGTCTATATTCATATATTTAGACTTAAACAACTATCTCAGCTAAACTTCTCTTTCCTGTTCCTTGGCGAATATTCAGCACAGTTCATTTCATTTTGTAACGAGCCACTAGGAACTGTACGTTGGATATTCAAGGGCTTAATCTGTAGTTCAGCCATATAGATTTTGTCCCTAGTCAGTTTCTGACTATCTGGGGTTGCTCGCCAGTGAATAATACATTCATCTAGCCGGTGGGGCATCCCGACTTCTGACAGATTGGGGGCTCGTCCGGGATCCTGAACCAGGATTCTAGTAATCATAGTGATTCTACTAGACCCTAGACATACGATTTTAAAAGTTAACTCTTGTAATCTTCAGTCATCAAAATAGACTATCATCAAATGTAGCTACTTTTAGTTGAGAAAGTTTCAGAGTACAGATATAACTTTTCAAAAGTATAACAGATAAGAACTTATGAGAAAACTACCATCATCTATCATTTAGTGTTATCATTAATCATTTATTGATAATTGAACACTTTAATCATATTTACATTGATGTGTTTGATGATTTAACTGCTTGACTGATTTGCAATTTTATGCTAATATATGCCATGTTCATTTTGACATGTATGCAGTGCATTTTAATGTTTATTTAGGTAAATATTACTGTTGATTACTGTGTAGTATATCTCTCACACTTACTTCACTGCTGTCGCCAGGTACTACTTGAATATTATTTTCAGTTGTCTTTCACTGCTGAGGCTAAACTATACACATTGGATAGCGTAGACTGTCAGTAGTTAACTCTTGTCTTTCTAGCTTAGATCTGATTTTTGATATATACATAGGAGCTAACCTGAATATAGTCATTAGGAATTATGTTCTTGCTTTACCGGAATCTTGAAGAGGATCTGAAGGCGCGCGCAGATTTCTCAGAGACCGCGAGAGGGTGGGGCATAAGAGAAGGCTTAGAGGGAGAGCAACTAGAAACATATATCATAGCTGAGTTAGAATGGTGGGACCAAGAATAAGACATTATGTTTAAAGAAAATGATGAGTTCTTTGAAGCACAAGAGCGTAGCAAAACTGAAGGAGTAAAGATGGAGAAAACGCATATGGAAGCAGTCAATGCGGAGAAGCTAACCTTTCTAGCGGAACATAAGGTAGGAGATATGGATGCTCACCCAACCAGGAAGGAAGGGACATCTTTGCCACCCACCGCAGAATCAGAGGTAGTGGACCGGGAACTACAGGTTCTCATTCGACCCAGTCCTAAACGGAAAAGAGGGAAGAAAAAACGTGCCAAGGGCATTTCAAACAGTCACAAACGTGATAACTGTTTGCACCACGGCAATAGTCGTTTGACAGTAGAGGACCTTCAGGAAAACCACTTGACTGCCACGAGAAATGAATCTCGAGAGAAAGAGGAACTGAAGACAACCTTTAATGAGGTCGCAGGCGGAGACCTAGCCGATTCTCACATTCCCTTCTGGTCACAGAATCACGAAGTGGAATTACATCTGACTGAAATAGGGAGGAAGGAAGGAACAGAATCCCAGGTGAATTTCACTGCTGCAACGCGGGAAGAGTCACTAATTATCAGTTCAGATAATTTACCTAGTAACAGTTACCCAGAGGACAACTGTTTGCACTACGGTTTGCCAGTACAAGACTCCCAGGAATCTCATTTTACTTCAACGAGAGGTGAAACTCAAGAGGAAGATGACCTGAGAACATCTTTCAAGGAGGTCGGAGATCGAAAGGTAACCGACTTTATTATTCCCTTCAGCCCAGACGAGGAAGAAGTGGGATTAAATTTGACTGACAGTGGGATGAAGGATGACCCGGAACCCTTTGTGATCTTTGAGGCTGCAGCTCAGGAAAAGACACTAGAAATCAGTTCAAATGATTTACGTAATGTGATGGATTGCTTAGACAGTCCACCACAGGATTTACCTCAACTGGACTTAGCCCAGGAAAGCACGACCAGAGAGGAACATCCAGACCAGGAAACATTTCCAGTTGTTATCTTACAGTATACCAGTTCGGAAACTCAGGAAACACAGGGAATTGTTAGGAGCCAGAATATGGATTCTGATTTTGTGCAGACAACATTGTCTGTAGTTACTAGCAAAGAAAACTCTTCACACAAGATGGAGGTAGAAACTGCTAGCATCGCTATAGCTGAAGTTATCAGGGAATTCCAGCAACAGGGACCTGAAGTAACAGAAGTCAAGAGTGGTTTGGAATCAACACTCTTAGGACTCAATCTACCCTTCAGTCAGGTCGATTTGATAGGAGTAGATCAGCTATTTGTGGATACTTTATTCAAAAGTAACACCACTTTATCGCCCTGGAGTAACTATGTTATTTCTCAAGGCTGGACAACTTGGCACACTAAATTTCCAATTTCTAGCACGGTTTTCACACGAAACTCTAATGCAGAGAAACTCAGCCCGTTAACTGATTATCAGGGGAAGAAACCGCGACACCGAGGAGGGAAAATTGTTACGCCCAACTTTGAAGGAGGAAAGCGCCAGTTGAATTTACATCATGGGACCATGATGTGTAACATTATTCCTTTCAAAAGGAAGATATGGATGAATCTGTTAAGGATCTATAATGGATGGAGGAAAATCGCGGAGACAAGCTTTGCTGTGGCCAGCTTATGCGAGACTTCACTACGGGTACATCCTCGGCTGAAAGGAGTAAATCACGTGAGTGAATGGTGTAAAACAATTGCTGCTGCCCAGAGGCGGAGAAGAATCCCGTTGATTGTGATCTTTCCCAGAGGGGTAAAATTACAACCTTCTGACAATTACCGGATTTTACCAAGCTATTGCATGGAATCCCGGCCGAAACCCAGGTACAAGGACCTATCCAAAGTATCATGGAAGTATGGAAATGGAACGTCTTTATGCAGATGCAGGACAACCCATTGCCACAAGGAATATTGGAAACCTTTAGGCAGATACAGAACGGAGAGTGCTTAGGCATTATTCTGGGATGTACGGCGTGCTTTGACAAAAGATTTCTGGCAGAAACTTTTTTTTAAGGGGAAAGCTCTGTCACGAATTGGCAGCCTTTACTTCCCAGAACAATTTTCGGTTCACTTTTGATGGGCCATGTAGAGGATCAACAGACGAACAAAACTGTTTTCTCTATATCCAAAGCTATACTGTCTTGACGTAAGCTTGCAAAACCTGCAAGTAAACAAACCACCAGGAATGGCTTTCTATTTGGGAAGTTAATTTGACACCAGTACCTGTCACCCCCAGAGGTTATCAATCCAGCCAGACGGGAGGGCAGACTCAGGGGACTGAATAGTAATTAAAACCAACCAGCCATGACGTAAGCTTGCAGATGGCAAGTAAAATGGCAACAAGATAATTAGTATACACCTTGGGAAACTGCTGACCCAGCCATGCTGAATCAACAATGAACTGGGCCATGGACTGTGCAATTAAAACCGACCAGGCATGACACCTGATAAGAATAGCTAGGAAATCGCCCAACCGCGATGGATGACCCCATCTGGTAGAGACTAGAGGCGCAAGGTGTGAAATCACTGACAAGACTTAGTGGGCTAATAATTGTCAGACCCACAGGTGTGATGGCCAATTGCAGTGATAAGTGCAATTACCGTCCGGTGGAGATAAGAAGAATTTATGAGGGGAATGCCAGGAGATAATATGGTCTGCTTGACTCAGCTTAAATAAGGGTCCCTAGCCTGTTTTATGTTAGATTAAGTTTGACTTCAGAACAGGTAGGAACTATCTCAATGTCTGTAGTCATATACATGATTTTTTTTGTTGGCTTCTAGGAATTATTTCTTAGTAACTAGTCCCTTAGTAATTCTCTTAGTTTCTTAGATGGATGGACCGATTTTCAGTCTATATTTGATCTAGGTTATTGCAAGAACTATCATTGTCATAGGTTACTTGAGTGTTCTTTCTGAGTTCTGTGTTCAATATCATTGTGCTGTAAGTGCTACTCTTCTGAGAAGTAGAAACTTATGGAAGGCAGGTCTTGTCTAGATATACTTGAGGTGTCGTAGCAGATGCTTGCCATCTCTTTCTAAACTAGACTAGTCCTTTTTGGTGTGTGCATTTGTTGTACAGAATATAGTCAACTGACTATTTATTTAATTCTTACAACAGCAGGTGATTAAACCGGGCAGCTCAGCAAATATAGCTGGTCTGTGTGGTCACTTCAATTAGACTTGTTGTATATCTCATTTTGTAGCTATACAATATTAGTACTCATTAATAATGCCTGATGCTATTATGTGAGTATCATTAGATGTCTATCTTGAAGTAATATAATGTTTACGGATATGTTGGATGTATGTATGTGTAATTTCATATGAATATACGATGCTAGGAATATGCTTCGTACATATTCTTTTTGTGTATATACATCTCATTTCGTATACCTACAAACTAACTAGTGCATTATGCTATTATGTTAAAGTATCATAATATGTCTAGTTTAATTAATGTTTTATGTGTATTTCATGTTTGGTATATTGATTTGTCATATGCAAGCCTATCAATATGACGTGTTATATTATGGTGTGCGCATTGGCACACTAACCATCGATTGCATTTGTAGCAGAGGTGTAATGGTACAGACATTACCCACACGTGTTATGGGGTATATGGTGCTAAACTTTCTCAGTGTATTGTGGGCGTGCGTCCACGGTAATGCATGGAAACCTGGCACAGATATTGGTCACGGCTTGTAAGCCCGGATGATCAGGCATTATTATAATACCCTTACCGACCCTGTGAGCTGCTAAACTAACATTGGACGGAGCGGCTGTGCGACACCGAATTTCTGTATTAGCGACCTGGACATGGGGCGGCAGAAATGTAATCATTACAGGCGTGTGAGACAAGTGAAAAGCCCGTCCCAGACTAAAGACAGTAGGGAGAAGAAGGATGGTGAACACAGTAGAGCTGGAAGATAAACTTGGCCAGACTGGTCATTGTATATGTTTGTGTTATGATATGTTTTAATTAGGATTGCGCTGATGTAGAACTGATATAACACATTCTTGACTTTCTTTCAAGCTCTCACAAGGAGCACCTATGTTATAGATCTCAAGAACGAGTTATGACTAGGGAGAGCCAGGACTGGCAGTCGTCAGAATACCGGCAAGCTGTTTCTTTTGTTGAGTCTACTGGAGAGTGGGGATCTGGACTACAGTTCCAGATAGATGAAGTAACAAGTAAAAGTTACGTAATGTTTGTCATCAATATCAATATGTATATGATTTCATCATCCTCATCTTGAACCATCAGATGTCTATGATTATGATTAGTAAATAAATGTTGTAGTATTGTAACTCATAGTTCTGTCGTTATCTTTTAATTCCAATTGTGCATACGTGTTGTGTGTGTACATTGGTGGGGGTTCACTTACACACCAAGGAAGGGAGCAGTCAGGGAGAAAAACCTGTACTGAGAATAGTCGTCTATATTCATATATTTAGACTTAAACATCTATCTCAGCTAAACTTCTCTTTCCTGTTCCTTGGCGAATATTCAGCACAGTTCATTTCATTTTGTAACGAGCCACTAGGAACTGTACGTTGGATATTCAAGGGCTTAATCTGTAGTTCAGCCATATAGATTTTGTCCCTAGTCAGTTTCTGACTATCTGGGGTTGCTCGCCAGTGAATAATACATTCATCTAGCCGGTGGGGCATCCCGACTTCTGACAGGGGGCCAAGATGATCAAAGTTTATGAAAGCTTACATTTCGGCATTATTTTTTGTAATGTGTTTGGTAGACATGTAATATTGTCCATAGAGGTTACACAAGTCAGCTGTATTTAATCGTTGACTTCTCGTTCTGAAAGCGGTGGTAAACTACTGAAAGTCAAATTGCGCTGTAAATCAACCTGTGGTTGGAGTAGGTCGCGCCGTCCTGAAAGGACATTCAACATTAAAAATAAATGTGTTTCAGTTCAGGAACAGACTGTGTTTTTCAGTGTGCGTCTACACAGACAGGGTCCACTTGTCTCATCCTTGAGGGATATTTTGAAGAACGAAAGGACACAGTGTCCTGTGAGCTGCGTTGACTCAGTTTCGGTACAGTGTGTTAAATTGTTGCAGAACTGAAACTATATTGTCTCTAGCTCACACAATTACCACTGCTGCGTTCTCGTATTCGGTTCCTTGTAGTATCGACAATTTGTTTCCTGGTTTAGGGTTCTGACACCGATACACATACAATATTCATTAGCATGTGCCGTTGTCTATTGACATCAGCGATCATGCCTCAGCGCAAATCTCGGCTCTTAGTGTTCTATGTTAGTGCCAGGGTCTAAATGGTATTGTCTGAATTGGGCTACTATCGATAAACTTTTGTAGCAATACTTCTCGTGTCCAAAAGGGCATGATTTATTCTTCTCTTCTTCTCCAGTCAGCACCCTGGACATCTTTCAGCATATGACTTGCTGATGGTTGCTCTACACTCTTGACACATTACACCAACTCGAACACGAGTAACCTCGAACAGCAGTTAACTCAGAGACTGTTATAAGTTTCCTACATATAATTTTCTACACAACCACATGTCACATTATCAAATATACAATCACTTATTCGACAGTCACATCACAGTACACTGCATCACGATTTAAAAGCGTGGCTCAATGTAGAGCCATAACGATGTATACTTCTCACCACCGTCCGTCCTGGACGCTGGCTCAACGCAGACTAACTTATCCCGAGCTCACTTCCCATCACCTGGGAAGTGAGTTCCGACGTTTTCACGTTGTGTGGAAAGTCCCTGCTTTCCAAGTTCTAGTGTTCACTTGCTGAACACAGCCATAACCTTTACTCTCTGACCTAGGCTACAGCTTAACCATGCCATGACGTCGTCAGGGTCATGACAGTGAGTTCTGCCGATGCTTTCATCTACATCACCACCCAGCATCGTATGTTCTCGTTTTCCGCCGATCTTGCAAGTCGTCACAGTGTTCTCCAATACCTCTACTTGTGCTGAGAACCTGCCAGTCGTCACAATGTTCTCCAATGCCTCAACTATTCCTAAGATCCTGCCAGTTGTCACAATGTTCTCCAATATCTCTACTTGTGCTAAGATCCTACCAGTTGTCACAATGTTCTCTAATACCTCTACTTGTGCTAAGATCCTGCCAGTTGTCACGATGTTCTCCAATACCACTACGTGTGCTAAGATCCTGCCATTCGTCATGATGTTTACCAATGCCTATACTTGTGCTAAGCGGCACAGATTACAGTCTGAGCCTCCTCACTGTTAGCAAGACCCGGCCAGAAAGATTAGACAAGGTGCAACATGAGGCAATGAGACTCATGCTCTGCTGCACGCAAGACATCACGTGACCGACAATTCGATACATCGTTGATTTAACAAAGATAGCCACCAGGCACAACATTGCACGGTTTATGGCATATCTGTGAGTGTCCGCTGAAACACACTCCCCCCCCCCCTTCCCCACACACACACACACAGTGCTATCGTCGGAAAAAAAGGGAGTGCAGCTCGATATAGGTCGCTCCTGGATGGCCGAGGCTGAGGAGATAATCCAGCAGGTCTGTGACATTGGTGATCTCCAACACGGAGAAGAACGAGCTGATACACCCGGGGACTTACAGAACACTCTCAGGTGGTCATCACACTAGGGATATACTGCAGAGGTCAGCTGCCTGCAGCGGTCAACACTAAGATCAAGTAACTGGTCGAACGGCATTCACATCCTTAAGACATCATCATCTACACAGACGGGTCCGTGAAGCACGGTTCAATGCCATTGGGCTTACACAGCACACCAGTTGGTGAGAACAATCAAAGAGGATGACGGCAAGTTCCAGACAACTACACCAGACTTGACAGTGGAGATCACCGCTGCCTCCAAGGCACAGTCACGAACATGTTATATACAATCTTAACCCGCAGTCTCCGCTCCGAATGGACAGACTGCGTTCACTCTAGTCTCTTTACTTTTGTCTGGTCCAATATAAATTTCCATATCTCAGTAATCAATTGAGGGAACGTGATGAGTATGAGGGAACATGATGAGATTAGTATGTTATTAGTCTCCAGGTCTATATCTTTCTCCGAGGCGATGGGGTTACGAATGCAGATCGCAAATATACATACGACGTTTGAAACACAGCTATGGGTGATTTTGAAGCAACATGCCATGCGCTGGTATTTTATATATCGGCATGAGTGCCGGTCGTCCAGAAAACAATGGCAAACTACTGAACGTAAACTTGCCAAGAAATCACAACCAGCCAAAAAATGCTGGGGTTGACTGCGACGTCCTGGGAAGGATATGCAACTAACAAGCGCCACCCATCGGGAGGTGGAGCATGAATAATTCCTCCCAACGAGGATTGACGGCAAGCGAGATCACAAAGCAAGGAATGCCGTGGTGGACAGCAAAGCCAGTCAGACAGTTCTTCAAGAAATAAAAACAATGAATCAATTATCAAATAAACAAGAAGAAGAATCGGCCAGCCTTAACGGAACATGGTCACCAGTGACAAAATGAACGTTGCGGCTAAAGCCTTCGTCAGCAATCAAACAACAAACACACGCCGATACAACTATTTGAACATAGATCAGCATGGCCGAATGGATACGACCGCTGGATCTTACACTTCCTGTTTGCTGATGACGAGGTAGCGGGATCAATCCTTAGCTTGATCACTTAGACTGAAATGTTGACTTCTCGTGCTTGACTTGGAGAGGTAAATTACAAGTACCTCAGTATTTGGAGTGGGTTCGCCTGATGGCGAGGGACATTGGTAATAAGGAAACCTAATCCAATGCAATAATCTGCCCAGTTTACTAGAAGTAGTAGCACTTGTATGAGTTACGCCTGAGATCAAAGCGAGTGAATGTAAAAAAAATAAAAAATAAATAAAAAACAAAGCTCTACATGTATGTATGTGTGTGTGTGTATATATTTATATATGTATAAGTTGCTCATCTGTTTTCTTGTTATGGACTTGAATGCGCGTGTATTGTCATCTAGAAACACATGAAATGTGTCAGTTGATTCGGGAAAATACACCCAGTCCAAATGATTATAGGGCACATTATGCGGAGACATAAACTGAGAAACGTAGTGACCACCGCAAAACTGATGAAGAAAAAAAGATGAAGGCAGAGAGATACATACGTGGATGGCTTGGTCATATGGCATGGTGGAGACGAGAACACAGCCCTGATCCACGACTCTGGTGATCGTGTGGATAGCGGAGCATGATCGGCATGACACATGATGTTGTTTTTTTCTTCAATCCAGTTTCGTTGACAGTCTATTTCCCTTTTTAATAGATGTTATCTGTTCCTTTGTCATATTTAGACTAAAACCTCGTGCCATTGCTATACGAGCTCCGTCCCCATCTTCAACAACCAGCGAAGAGCCCCAACAGTGATGGCACCAGTTACAGTCTGATTATGTGTCCGTCTTTTGAGCACAAAATGAGAAGAAATAAACTGGAGAACTTGGTGACAAAAGGCAAGATTGAGGGGAACAGAACAAGGGAAAGACAGAGAAGTCAATACCTGGATGGCTTGGCCACGTGGCTCTGGTGACCGTGTGAGTTGACGAAACACTACCACCCACGCTTATCCTCATGACACATGTTGATGATGAAATACAGCGGGCCAAGATTCAAGTTTATAATTTCTATGGCCCACGAAGGATGTTATAAAAATCCAGTTAACCACTGGAAGCGAACGTCCTCCATGCCCATGGTCTAGAGGAGGCAAGCGTTACACACATGCATGCCGCGGTCGAACACATTTACCTATGACGTGTATAATCAGGTGTGTCGTACTTCCCCAAAAGAAAAACCCAGAAACAGTTTGAAAATCTGTGTTTATTCATGAAATAATCAAATACATTTACTTGTAGAACGAACATCTATGTGGTATTGTCTTTGTTCTTGACACATAATATATTGTGTGTACTATATACAGATGGAGCTGAGGTGCCCGGTGCTCTAATCATTAGCAGGTTACATTGATAATGTCATGAGCGTAAAGGATCGAGGGTTCGACGCCTACGCTCGTCGTCCGCTAAGTGAGGGAAACACTGTCCACATATTCCTATGTGTGATTCTCTCATTGCTGCCTGTAGTATTTAAGCTATTAGGGCCTCATGGCTAGTGCAGTCGCCGAGAAAATCCATTACCGTACAGAGGCTTCAAACCCTGATCTCTTGAATCGGAACCCAACAATCTAGCCATTCGGCTTGACCACCTCCCCCCATTTATGCAATTCAGGAGTACACTATGTGAAGGTCCTCGCAGTTCACAGACATTTAGCGGTAAACTTCATCTGGACTTTCTCTTTGACAGCAACGATAGGTCAACCCAACAATTTAGCTAGTCATAAACACAACTACGTCAACCAAAACAATCCAGATGGTCATAAACACAACTAGATCAATCCATAAAATCTAGCTGGTCATAAACACAACTAGGTCAACCCAACAGCCCAGCTGTTCACAAAAACAACTAGGCCAATCCAAAAATCTAGCTGGTCATAAACAAAACTAGGTCAACCCAACAATCTAGCGGATCATAATCAAAACTAGGTAAATCCAACAATCTAGCTAGTCATAAACTCAACTGAGTCAGTCCACTCATCGAGCTGGTCATAAACACAACTAGGTGAACCCAACAATCTAAATGGTCATAAACAAAACTAGGTCAGTCAAAACTAGGTAAATCCAACAATCTAGCTAGTCATAAACTCAACTGAGTCAGTCCACTCATCTAACTGGTCATAAACAAAACTAGGTCAACCCAACAATCTAAATGGTCATAAACAAAACTAGGTCAGTCCATCAATCTTAGTGGTCGTAAACAAAACTAGGTCAGTCCATCAATCTTAGTGGTCGTAAACAAAACTAGATCAGTCCATCAATCTTAGTGGTCGTAAACAAAACTAGGTCAGTCCATCAATCTTAGTGGTCGTAAACAAAACTAGGTCAGTCCATCAATCTTAGTGGTCGTAAACAAAACTAGGTCAGTCCATCAATCTTAGTGGTCGTAAACAAAATTAGGTCAGTCCATCAATCTTAGTGGTCGTAATCAAAACTAGTTCAGTCCATCAATCTTAGTGGTCGTAAACAAAACTAGGTCAGTCCATCAATCTTAGTGGTCGTAAACAAAACTAGGTCAGTCCATCAATCTTAGTGGTCGTAAACAAAACTAGGTCAGTCCATCAATCTTAGTGGTCGTAAACAAAACTAGGTCAGTCCATCAATCTTAGTGGTCGTAAACAAAACTTGGTCAGTCCATCAATCTTAGTGGTCGTAAACAAAACTAGGTCAACCCAACAATCTAAATGGTCATAAACAAAACTAGGTCAGTCCACTCATCTAGCTGGTCATAAACAAAACTAGGTCAACCCAACAATCTAAATGGTCATAAACAAAACTAGGTCAGTCCATCAATCTTAGTGGTCGTAAACAAAACTAGGTCAGTCCATCAATCTTAGTGGTCGTAAACAAAACTAGGTCAGTCCATCAATCTTAGTGGTCGTAAACAAAACTAGGTCAGTCCATCAATCTTAGTGGTCGTAAACAAAACTAGGTCAGTCCATCAATCTTAGTGGTCGTAAACAAAACTTGGTCAGTCCATCAATCTTAGTGGTCGTAAACAAAACTAGGTCAGTCCATCAATCTTAGTGGTCGTAATCAAAACTAGG
>CAWUFQ010000576.1:72500-78000 GCA_963921405.1 Cepaea hortensis
TATTGTACCAACGGTTGTCTATCAACACTATACATCTATTGTATCAAAGGTGTATTTTAAACATTATAAATCTATTGTATCAAAGGTTGTCTATCAACATTAACCCTCTATTATATCAACGGTTTTCTATCAACTTTATCCCTCTATTGTATCAACACTTTCTTGTTTCTGTGGCCACAGACACCCTTCAACAATCACCGCCATTTGGACTATCTTTCATCATCATCAGCATGTGTCAGAGTGTACTAGTTCGTGTCCCTCCACATATCTCGGTCCCTAGTGTTTAGAAATAATTTCAATGATGATATTCCTCCATGCCACCGTCTTAGAATATAATCAATCAATCAATCATGTGCCATGCAGGAAAGCGTGGGCGGTCATGACTCGCCATTTCACTCGATCACGAGAGTCGTGGATCAGCTCAGTCTTCCTGTCTCGGCGAAGCCATCCAGGTATTTACTTCTCGGTCTTCCCATTGGTCTGTTCCTCTCTATCTTGCCAGTTGTCACTAAGTTCTCCAATCCATTTCTTCTCATAACATGTCCAAGAAATGTTGATTGTCTACGTCTAATTTATCTAAGGTATTTTATCTTATCAATTTATCTTTTGGAGGTAAATAGCAAATTATCCCTCGATCAGGAAATCAACATCAGGATTGGCAAGGCAGCAACAACAATGAACATGTTAGCAAAAAGAGTCTGGGAGAACAGGAAGCTTACTGCCAAAGCAAAAGTCCTCGTCTACCAAGCCTGTGTCCTTAGTACTCGTCTTTATGGCAGTGAAACCTGGACAACTTACTCACGCCAAGAGAAACGTTTAAACAGCTTTCATATGCGGTTTCTGCGAAGAATACTTGGTATTAAGTGGCAAGACAAAATCACAAATACTGAAGTATTGGAAAGATCAGGTTGTGTGACGGTGTATTCCATGCTCAGTCTTCGTAGACTTAGATGGATAGGACATGTTAGGAGGATGGATGATGGTAGAATACCAAAGGACATCTTTTTTGGTGAATTACAGACGGGTAGGAGATCTCAGAGTCGGCCTCTACTACGATACAAAGATGTGTGTAAGCGGGACATGATTGATACAGGCATTGATAATGCACATTGGGAGCACGTCGCCGCTGAACGTGTTGCATGGAGGGCAACTATCAGAAATGGAATAAAGACAAAAGAGAAAATGATTGCAGATAAAGCACACACAGAGCGTGAGAGACGTAAGATGGTGCAAAATGGTGGAAGTGACCATGTTTTCACATGCACCTACTGTGGGCAAACATTTGCAGCAAGAATTGGCCTTACCAGCCACACTCGCCACCGCCATGGATCGTAGTTATTAAGCCTTTTTGAAGCACAATGTACCAAACTATCGTCTGGTCAAGACGGAAAGGTGCCAATGTAATATATCTAATCAATTTACGATTTTCATTCGTCTCCTGTAGTACTTGGACATTGGGTTTTCTGTCTGTCCATGGTATTCTTTGCATTTTCCTCAGAAACCTTAGAATATCAAACAAGCATGATTTCTCTGTTTGATTCTGAAATGTGGTAACGATGTTTTCCACTATCTATCTTCGTGTAGGACTCAAGAATGCCGATTTCCGCTTTCTTATAGCTGTGTTTACTTCTATACTTTCATCAGTGTCATCAAAGTACTCATAACAGACTTAGTGCCACAAAGAAAGTTGGTCTTGACAAATCAAAATAGATGGTAGAGAATTGAATGTAGGGGCATGTGTCACAGTTATGACCTATAAGTTGTTAACTGATTCAGTGCAATGGGGATGATTAATCGTCTGAAGTGACTTCTCGTATCGGTCGTGGGCTTATATTTTGCCGAAATGTCATTGTGACATGTTATATCAATTAAAATATATATACAATGATTTTCCCTAAGCAACACACACACACACACACACACACACACACAAACAAACACAACCACACACACCCACACAGACACTTCTTCTTCTAAATCTTTCGTTCGCCTGAAATATGTCTATAACTGCAATGTTGTGTCTTGTATGATTCTAACAGTCGTTTTTAGTTCACTCAGCAGTCCATAGTTTATCCTCCACTGTTGTCTCTCTAGGCCAGAAGGTTAGCCTGGATATGTTGTAGTTTGGGCAGTCCTGGAGTATGTGCTCTGTTGTCTGCGACGCCAAACCACATGTGCACATGGTTGTGTCACCAATCTTGAATTTTGTATACATGTGGTTGCGTAATCTATTGTGTCCTGTTCTAAGGCGCAGTATAACGACCTGTTCTGGTTTGTTCATAACGTGGTAGTCGCCTTGAATAGGGTTACCATGTTAATCACATTCAAGTCATATCTAAGACATACCCTTAATTCACATTTTCAGACATCCATTCGTGTATGGTCCAAGCCGCCGATTTGTATTGCTGAATCTGTTATCATGGTTACAGACATGTTTATCTATATTTATAAAACAAAGTGTATGTATGTAAATATGTATATATGTATGTATGTAAATATGTATGTCCTTTATTTGTTCGCGAACGGCCCATCCGATTGAGATGAAATTTTCTACACGCCTTCCTTTCATTCCAGAGCTGTCAACTGTCATAGTTTTTTTTTCTTCTTCCTCCTCCTCCCTCCTCCCCCTCCCAAAATACGTACGTAAATATATGATGATGATGATGAAAGAATCCCCGAACCAAAACGCTAGGGAAAGGGAAGAAAATGACGTGACTACACAGAATCGTCACACGGCAATCATCATCATCAAGTGCCGTGCCGGCTGGCGTAGGCGTTCATGGCTCTCCGTAGATCTCAGTCTTTGGTTTTTTGGATCAACTCTGCTGCTGATATTCCTCCATGCCACGGCAATATCAATAACAATTCATCTTTTTATGTGTAAGGAAGTTATCTACAGTCGTGTAGAAGGGAAGAACTAGACGACTATGAATTCGGAATGGCGAACTCTCTCCTCCTCTCTTCTTCCTCCCTCTCATCCCTCTCCCGACTCCCTCCTCCTTCTCCCTCTTTCTTCTCCCTCTTCCTCTCCCCTCCTCCTCCATCCTCCTCCCTCCTACTCCATCCGCCTCCTCCCCCTCCTCCCACATCTTCCCTTCTCCTCCCTCTCCCTCCTTATCCCTCCTCCTCCTCCTGCCTCCCTCCTCCTCCTCCTGCCTCCTTCTCCCTCATCATCCTCACTCCTCCTTCTCCCTTCTTCTCCTCTTCCCTCTTCCTCCTCCTCCCTCCTCCTCCCTCTACCTCCTCCCTCCACCCTCCTCCTCCCTACTCCTCCTCCCTTTCCTTCCTCCTCCTCCTCCCTCTACCTCCTCCTCCCCCTACCTCTTTCCTCCTCCCTCCTCTTCCTCTTCCACCTCCCTTCCTTCCTCCCCTCCTCATTCTCCCTCCTTCCTCTCCCTCCTTCCTCCTCCACCTTCCTTCTCTCTCCCTCTGCCTCCTCCCTCCTCCTATCCCCTCCACCTCCCTCCTCCTCCTCCTCCTCTCCTCCTCTCCCTCCTCCTCCTACCCTCTTCCTCTTCCCTCCACCCTCCCTCCTCCATCCTCCTCCTCCTCTTCCTCCTTCCTCCTCCTCCCACTCCCTCCTCCATCCTCCTCCTCCCTCTTCCTCCCTCCTCTCCTCCTCCTCCATCCTCCTCCACCCTCCACCTCCTCCTACCTCCCCCTCCTCCTCCTCTCTCCCTCCATCCTCCTTTCCTCCCTCCTCCTCCCTCTACATCCTCCCTCCTCCTCTCCACTCTTCCTCCTACCCTCTCCTCTTCCCCTCCTCCCTATCCCTCCTCCTTCCTTCACATTCCTCCTCCTCCCTCTTCCTCCTCCTCCTCCTCATCCCATCCCTCCTTCTCCCTTCTCCTCCTTCTTCCTCCCTCCTCCTCCCTCCTCCCCCTCCTCCTTCCTCCTCCTCCCTCTCCTCCTCCTCACTCCTCCTCCTCCTCCCTCTACCTCCTCCCTCCTCCTCCCTCTTCCTCCTCCTCATCGCTCCTCCTCCCTTCTCCTACTCCCTCCTCCTCCTCCCTCTACCTCCTCCTCCCTTCACATTCCTCCTCCTCCATCCTCCTCCTCATCCCTCCTTCTCCCTCCTCCTCCTTCTTCCTCCCTCCTCCTCCTCCTCCCTCCTCCCCCTCCTCCTTCCTCCTCCTCCCTCCTACTCCATCCGCCTCCTCCCCCTCCTCCCTCATCTTCCCTTCTCCTCCCTCTCCCTCCTTATCCCTCCTCCTCCTCCTGCCTCCCTCCTCCTCCTCCTGCCTCCTTCACCCTCATCATCCTCACTCCTCCTTCTCCCTTCTTCTCCCTCTTCCCTCTTCCTCCTCCTCCTACCTCATCCCTCCTCCTCCCTCTACCTCCTCCTCCTCCCTCCACCCTCCTCCTCCCTTCTCCTCCTCTCCTCCTCCCTTCCTTCCTCCTCCTCCCTCTACCTCCTCCTCCCCCTACCTCTTTCCTCCTCCCTCCTCTTCCTCTTCCACCTCCCTTTCCTTCCTCCCCTCCTCATTCTCCCTCCTTCCTCTCCCTCCTTCCTCCTCCTCCTTCCTTCTTCTCCCTCTGCCTCCTCCCTCCTCCTATCCCCTCCTCCTCCCTCCTCCTCCTTCTCCTCCTCCCTCATTCTCCTCCTCTTCCCTCCTCCTCCTACCCTCTTCCTCTTTCCCTCCTCCCTCTCCCTCCTCCATCCTCCTCATCCCTCTTCCTCCTTCCTCCTCCTCCCTCTCTCTCCTCCATCCTCCTCCTCCCTCTTCCTCCTCCTTCTTCCTTCTCCTCCCTCCTCCTCCCTCTTCCTCCTCCTCCTACCTCCTCCCTCCTCCTCCTCTCTCCTCCTCCCTCCTCCCTTTTCCTCCCTCTACATCCTCCCTCCTTCTCTCCACTCTTCCTCCTACCCTCTTCCTCTTCCCCTCCTCCCTATCCCTCCACCTCCCTTCACATTCCTCCTCTTCCCTCTTCCTCCTCCTCCCTCCTCCTCCTCATCCCTCCTTCTCCCTCCTCCTCCTTCTTCCTCCCTCCTTCTTCCTCCCTCCTCCCCCTCCTCCTTCCTCCTCCTCCTCCTCCTCCTCCCTCTACCTCCTCCCTCCTCCTCCCTCTTCCTCCTCCTCATCCCTCCTCCTCCCTTCTCCTCCTCCCTCCTCCTCCTCCCTCTACCTCCTCCTCTCTTCACATTCCTCCTCCTCCCTCTTCCTCCTCCTCCCTCCTCCTCCTCATCCCTCCTTCTCCCTCCTCCTCCTTCTTCCTCCCTCCTCCTCCTCCTCCCTCCTCCCCCTCCTCCTTCCTCCTCCTCCCTCTCCTCCTCCTCACTCCTACTCCTCCCTCCTCCTCCCTCTACCTCCTCCCTCCTCCTCCCTTCACATTCCTCCTCCTCCCTCTTCCTCCTCCCTCCTCCTCCTCCCTCCTCCTCCTCTCTCCTCCTCCCTCCTCCTCATCACTCCTCCTCCCTCCTCCTCCTCCTCCTCCCTCCTCCCCCTCCTCCCTCTCCGCCTCCTCCCTCCTCCTCCTCCCTCTACCTCCTCTCCTCCCTCCT
>CAWUFQ010000577.1:0-13578 GCA_963921405.1 Cepaea hortensis
ACCACGCTGGTGATCGAGTGAAATGGCGAGTCATGACAGCCCACGCTTTCTGGCATGGCACATAATTGATTGATTTATTCCTTCGATTGTGTCCCGCACTCCTATCTTATATAGTCGTCCTTGACTAGGCGGTTTCCGGAGCGAAGGATTACTGACACAGACACAGACACACAGACACACACACACACATACACGTGTGTGCGCGTGTCAGTGTATGTGTCTCTATGTGTATCTGTGTGTCTGTGTGTGTCTGTATGTGTGTGTGTCTGCATGTGTGTGTGTCTCTCTGTGTGTGTGTGTCTGTGTGTTTGTGTATGTTTGTGTGTGCCTGTGTGCGTGTCAGTGTGTGTGTGTATGTGTGTGTGTGTGTGTGTGTGTGTGTGTGTGTGTGTGTGTGTATTTGAGAGAGGATAGAGTGAAAGTGTGTGAATGATTATATGCGTGTGTGTCGGATCCAAAGCGGAGTGACAAGCTGAACAGGATATCTTGACGACACTCAGTGCATAGAAAACAACGCTGGCAGACATTCAATCGGGCTGGCCTAGTACAAGGACTCGTAATTGGCTACCCCAGAAGGGGACGGAACACGTGAGGCAATGGCCCGATTGCAATTGTGTTAATTACAATTTCACATTCACGTGGCTTGTTAAAAGCTGTCTTTTACATCAAACCAGTTAATGCATGCTCTATATTTTATCCCTCGTGAATGTTTTTGTCATTATAATTGCATCGCATTCTCCAATTAGCGTTTAATGTTGCCATATACTGTAATCATAAATTGCATATTATTACCCATAGATTCTATTCTATTTCCTTACTCGTTTCTTCAATTATTTGTTTGTATTACATACTGCAATGGTATTTGCAAGTCAACAACGATTGTGTCTCTGCATCTTTATTGTGTTTGTTACACTCTGCACTGATTCTACTATAGTTGACAACAATTGTGTCTCTATATCTTTATTGTGAACTTTAGCCTTGACATTTGATCTTCTCTTGTTAATATCCAGCTGTTCTAGAGAACAACGTGCACACTAAGCCTTATAGTTTTATTTTTCTTTGTCCTTATCCGCGAAGTCTAGGCGTCCAGTTTACAATCCCAGGACCAGCGGTGGTGTGACATTCCCTGAATCTTTATTTGGATACCAGCCATATGTTATTCTATACGTTTACTACATCGTGAGATTCATACTGTGGCTCTTAGCCACTCTGCCACAAATGGAGTAGTTGGAGATTTAGCAGCAGCAGAATTCTAATAAAATTAAGAAGAGTGAAAACAAGCAGAAGAAGAAGAAGAGAAGAAGAAGAAGAATAAGAAGAAGAAGAAGAAGAAGAAGAAGAAGAAGAAGAAGAAGAAGAAGAAGAAGAAGAAGAAGAAGAAGAAGAAGAAGAAGAAGAAGAAGCAGCAGCAGCATCAGGAGTAAGAATGGAAGAAGAGAATGCATGCTTATGATGTACTAGTCAACAAGTATTACATAGCACCCCCCCCCCCCCCCAAATTGCCAGATAATTAAGTTGAAAGCACTTCAAATTCCAACAAATGTGGAGAGCTGCTTATTGTTGGCACGAAGTTAAAGCGCTCTATTGTTACCATAATCATTTCTGTCAACGTTTTACCACACCTCCCTATTCCAATTAATTCCGGACGCGTTGCTACTCCTTCCAATCTGGTTCTTTCGGCATTTTCCAATTGATTTCTTGATTTCAGTGTTAACTTCTTTGATTGGTTATTCCTTTGTCTTGGAGTGGGTAAGATCATACCTTGATATGTTTATCTTACATCTCTATGATTTTATTTCTTTTGTCCATATCGTTCTCTTACACAATCTTCCTCTTATTATTATTCCCCTCTACTTCCTCTTCATCCTCCTCTCCCCCTTTTCTCCTCTTCCTCTTCCTCCTCCTCCTCCTCCTCCTCCTCCTCCTCCTTCTTCTTCTTCTTATTCTTCTTCTTCTTCTTCTTCTTCTTCTTCTTCTTCTTCTTCTTCTTCTTCTTCTTCTTCTTCTTCTTCTTCTTCTTCTTTTTTCTTTCTTTCTTTCTTTCTTTCTTTCTTTCTTTCTTTCTTTCTTCTTCTTTCTCTCTTCTCTTCTTTCCCTCTTCTTCGTCTTTTTCTCGCCTTCTTCTTTATTTCTTCCTTTTCTTCCTCTATTCTTCTTCTTTCTCTATTTTGTCTATCTTCTTCTTCTTTGTCGCTTCTTCTTCTTTCTCTATTCTTCTTCTTTCTCTCTTTTCTTCTTCCTCTCATCTTCTTCCTTCAATGATTGATTTATCGCTCAAGACAATTAAACAAACACGCGAAATGCATACCTTCCATTGCTGGTCACTCATATAAGCCACAGAAGCGAAATAGAAATCCCAATACACACTACACAACAACAAGATTGAAAGCTATAGATATGATCCATCAACAGACACTAAACGCCAGTGGAACATAATGCCTTATTATTATTATTAATATTATTATTATTATTATTATTATTATTATTATTATTATTATATTATTATTATTATGATTCGCTTAAAGACTGATCATCGCAAGACAAGGACAGAGACATTAAAATTAGCAACATGGAACGTTAGGACGTTAAACAACGATGGAAAATTAGAGAACATAAAACAAGAAATACAAAGAGAAAAGCAAAGAGTACCATGGACAGATAGAAAAACCAATGACCAAGTACTACAGGAGACAAATGAAAATCGTAGATTGATTAGAGAAATTAGACGAAGACAGTCAAAATTTTTTGGACATGTTATGAGAAGAAATGGATTGGAGAACTTATTGACAACTGGCAAGAAGATCGAGGGGAACAGACCGAGAGGAAGACCGAGAGGAAAATACCTGGATGGCCTGGCCACGTGGCATGGACGAGACAGGAACACTGAGCTGATCCACAACTCTGGTGATCGAGTGAAATGGCGAGTCATGACCGCCCACGCTTTCCGGCATGGCACATGATTGATTGATTGAATGCCTTCTGTTGACAGCAACGCCTCACCGAAGTAAGGCATGAACTGCATGTAGACTGGAGCCCCAAGGCTCCAGTAATTATCAAACATATTGTTGCCTGTTGTGTCCTCTCATATATATTGTTTTTCTATTTCATCTGCAAATGTCAATTAATACTTTACTTCACATCACTTCACTGACATCAGATGTTTTCTGACATCTGAATCGACAATGTCTCATGTGTCTTAATCATTTTCTCTTCTGGGACCTCAACAAATAAATTCACTATCTCCTTCTAGATCTCCAGCTTCTCCATCAACTGCATCGTCTCCATTATGTCTGCTATCTCCTCTAGCTCATGCATCATCTCCTCCATCATCCCTTCCATCACCAACATCATCCCCTCAATCCCCTCCACCATCTCAATCACCTCCATCATCTGCATCATCCCCTCAATCCCCTCCATCATCTCCTTCCTTACTCCTCCATCTCGCTCATCACCCCTCCATCACCCCCTCCATCTTCTTTATCATCTCCTCCATCATCTCCCTCATAATCTCCTCCATCATCTCCTCCATCATCTCCTTCATCCCCGTCATCCCCCCCATCTCCCCCGCCATCTTCTTCATCACTCCCCCATCTCCCCCTCCATCACCTCCTCCATCTCCTTCATCATATCCTTCATCATCTCCTTCATTATCTCCTCCATCATCTCTTCCATCATCTTTCTCGATCATCTCCTCCATCATCTCCTCCATCATCTCTTCTATCATCTCCTCAATCATCTCCGCCATCATCTTCTCCGTAATCTCATCCATCTCCTCCATCATCTCTTCTATCATCTCCTCCATCATCTCCTCCATCATCTCCTCCATCATCTCTTCCATCATCTTTCTCGATCATCTCCTTAATCATCTTTTCCATCATCTCTTCTATCATCTCCTCCATCATCTCCTCCATCATCTCCTCCATCATCTCTTCTATCATCTCCTCCATCATCTCCTCCATCATCTCCTCCATCATCTCTTCTATCATCTCCTCCATCATCTCCTCCATCATCTCCTCCATCCTCTCCTCCATGATCTCCCTCATCATCTCTTCTATCATCTCCTCCATCATCTCCGCCATCATCTTCTCCGTCATCCCACCCATCTCTTCCATCATCTCTTCCATCATCTAATCTCGGTAACATGCTAATGGACACACCACTTGGGCGGGTGCGTTACTGTAGCTGATGCAGCTACGTTGAAAACAAGAGTTCGATGCATACGTCCGTCGTCAGCTAACAGAGGGATAATGTTTTTTTAAAAATAAGCCAAGGACCCTTCTACATATCTTGAAATACATCGAGCATACGGCGCCAGTCCCAAACTTGTATAGACCATCTATTTCTCCTCACACTGAGGTCTACGAAAAGTAATGGCCTTAACAAATCACAGGCTCACAGCAAGTACCTCATTCGTAACAGAGTAGTCACACAACTTGAGAAGCCTTGATGCAGGGCAACGTGGCATACTGACGTGTTGTCCTTTCGATGCAGGTTTGCTAAGGTTAAAATAACAATTGGCGGTAAGAGCCAAACAGAGGCCAAGTTTTTGATCGGGAGGTAAATAAACAAGTGGAATGCAGTTAACGACGTTTTAACATTGATTGGATGCTCAGCTTGAATTGCCAGGTTGAGGTAATAAAATCTACTTGTGCAGTTGCCATGCCAACAGAAGATGGCGCGGCCGATTCTCCGTACACGTAGTCTGGTCTTTTGTCCATATTGTCTTTTTTCGATTTTAACGGCTCGCCTGTCTGTCTGGCTGTCTGTCTATCGATCGATCGATCGGTCGGTCGGTAGGACGCTCTGTCTGTCTGTCCTTCTATCAATCGATCGATCAGTCAGTCGATCGGTCAGTCGCGTCTGTCTGTCTGTCTGTCTGTCTGTCTGTCTGTCTGTCTGTCTGTCTGTCTGTCTATCTGTCTATATGTCTGTATGTCTGTCTGTCTGTCTCAGGAAATCGTTCCTGATTATCAACCCCCCATTCTTCAACCTGCTAGTTAGCCTGAATTCCTTCCGTGTCTCCTGTCTCTGTCTCTGTCTGTCTCTGTCTCTCTCTCTGTCTCTCTGTCTCTCTCTCTCTCTCTCCCTCCACCCCCCCCCCCTCTCTCTCTCAATGTATAACTATAACATCAGTTGGAAGATGCACTGCAGAGATTAAGAGCAGAATAAGGCATGTAAAAGCCGCATTTCAGGAATTGACAAGCGTCGTTTACAATAAATTGAATGTAAGAAAGAGAGTGCTGAAATGCCATATGGAACCAGTTTTGCGATATGGCAGTGAATCGTGGAACGTAAATGAACAAATTAGGAAGAACTTGGAAGAAACACAGAATTGATTCGAAAGAGCAACTAACAACGATTGCTTGAAAGAGGCTAATGAAACTATAACAGTATATATATATCTATTAGAAAGTGACAAACAGCTTTCTTTGGCCATGTGATGAGATGAGAGGCATTGGAGAACATCGTGACAGCTGAAAAAAATCAATGAGAAAAGAGAAAGAGACAGAGGCAGACCCAAAGAAATGATGCTAGATGGACTGAGAAGGAGGCGTGAGGGAATATTATCAACAAAGTCGACCTAGAACACCAAAGACCAAGATCTGTGGATAGACATGATCGCCAACGTCAGCTGGCAGGGCATATATATATATATATATATATATATATATATATATATATATATATATATATATATATATATATATATATATATATAGAGAGAGAGAGAGAGAGAGGGACAGAAAGAGAGAGAGTGGCACCTTGCTGTCTTTGCAGCTGAAAGTATATGAATTGGAACTAAAGCTAGAATTCCAAAGCACAATGCCTGGGCATGAAATCAGAGAACATGTCTTGCCCATGCAGCATGATCCCTCTCTCGGCCTTGCCTTGTTTTCTCCAGAGGAAAGGATAACCAGTACGTATGGAACAAGGTAGGCTGCAGATGCTGGCTGCTCAGCATCAAACCTCCAAGAGCAGGAGGTGGGTAGCGGCCAGGCTCTCACATCCTTTCCTCTGGAATAAACTAGACAGACCGAGAAAGGGATCATGCTGCATGGGCAACACATGGTCTCATGATATATATATATATATATATATATATATATATATATATATATATATATATATATATATATATCTATATATATATATATATATGTGTGTGTGTGTGTGTGTGTATGTGTGTGTGTGTGTGTGTGTGTGTGTGTGAGTCCTAGTCTGGATATGGACAGACAGAGCTAAAGATAGTCAGTCAATAGGTATTGACGACGGCATAGGTATGTAAGAGTTAATACGGGTCACAACCGACGACAGACACCTCACCTCGAGGTCAAGGATAGTTAGAGTCCTACGCAGGACAAAGACGACACGGGCCGACTGAACAGAGTTCAGAGAAACCTGTGACAAGGAGACACGTGACGGAAGAGACTAGACAGAGGACAAGAAAGAATGTGTGCGACCATCGACGGGGACAGACGTGTTGATAGAGGACGGAGCTAGACTGTAGAGCGATAGAGTTTCGATGAATGGATGTGACAGGCTTGTGAGACTGTATTCTGGCCGTTGGCTAAATGTGGTAGTGAATTACCGCGGTGATGTGTTTGTGATAAGTCACCAACTGCCTGGGGTTAGATCCCAGAGGGGCAACCACTCAGCCAACATCATTTTCTTCTACTGGTGTTTAGTTCTGGATGCAGTTTAAGATCCCCTAATTCTGTCAGAAGGGACTAATTACCACCCAGATCCCAGAGAGAAAACGTGGAACAAATGTCTTTTATGCTGATTAAGACACTGTCCCTGATACTCAAGAAAACAGCCAAGAAGTGGCTCGTTGAAGATAGAATATATCTATATAGTTTTGGCTGTACTTGGTATCACCAGAAGTGAGAAAGGAGGAGTTAAGACATGCAACGTAATCTGGTTACTTATGACTGCATAGGCAAGATACCTCCCGGACATAGATTCCCACTTCTGGACAATATGTGCGAACCCCCACTAAATGATACAAAATGTGTGTACTTGATTACGCTACACAAACATTTATAAACATTTAGAATTATACAGACAACTGAGTTTAAAATACAACAACTGTGTTTATTATTGCTATTGATGATCATATGATGGTGATGATGATTATGGTATACGTAACTAAAGAGGTCACCTAGGTCATGCTTCCCCCAGTGAGACGCAGTTCACTGTCAGATTGAAGGAGTCCAAATTGGTCCCTCACAAGGCTAAGTCACTTCCTGATATGGGTTGTTGACTGTCCATTGCTCCTAAGAGATCTGGAATGAAACGAACGGAGATGGGTAGTATCTACGTCTACACATCTCAAACACATATGTCTATACATTCATATAAACATACATTCAAGTCATAATATATGATGGTATGATGATATATATGATGGCATGTTACATAAACATATATCAGTTCTAAATAAATAAATATATATATGTATATATTAATACAACTATTTAGAACATCTATAGCTTAAAACATACATATTCACATACATTTATGTAATGCAGTGTTTCCCATATAAGTTCACCTCACTTTCTCCCTTTCTGATTCATTCATTCCGTCTTGTCGGAAGGACTGGTCGCACAGTACCTGTCGAACATTAAATGCCTTCCCTGAATCTGTCTGGGATATTGAATGTCCTAAGTCATGTCTGTCCTCATGCAGACATCATGCAGACAAGGTGAACTGGTGCCATTCCTCAAACCAAGTGGTTTCACCATAATCTTGGTAGGCACTCAAAGTGTTGGTCCAAATAATCAATGTTAATTGGACGCTATCAAGAGACTGGTAGCTCTCAGGAATTTCTCCTAAGTAGTCAGTCTCCCCAATGTTTAACATCATACAGGATGAATCTAAATGTATCTCCTGTACATGCATAAGCCACACGCTCATGTAGCTTGGATAATGGATTTCTCCAAATTATCACATACAACAAATCAGACAACCAAGTGGTGAATGAAAGAAGAAGATAAAGTTCCCAGTGTAATAGTAAATCTAGAAACTGGAACATTAAGTACAAAGAAAATCCACCAGTGTAAAGTTTTGGAGAATATGCAGAACAAGAAACTACACAAGCCTTAGACTAGCAGACAAACTAATCAGAGTAATGGTATTACCTGGGTTATAGCTAGGAAATCCTGTCATAATACTTCGTACAGAAGTCCAACAGAACGAAATGTTAATATTTCTCCAGTAGGTATCCTAAGAAAGCTATTGTAAATGCGTCTGAGGATTGCTGGCCATGCATGTAGTTTTATTCTATTCAATTCCTGGCTAGTTTCCAGGTTAGCTAATTACTATGTCCAAGTTCCTGTTAGCTCCACCTATTTTTCATGTAGGACGATTTACCCAGATGGATTAAGTGCCAAATTCTTTTCACCCCTCCTCCTTTCCTGTGGACGGTAGTTTCATGTGTCAATCAAATTGACCGATGCCCCCCACGCCTGAAACAATGAAACCTGCTTTGGCGGCAATGCAGTTGCGTCATTACATTCCAATAGGCTGGTAACACCAGCCTTCCCGGTTGCTGGCAGGAATGTGTCAGCCATGTGTTTCTACTTTGCCCCGTAGTATTGCGGAGAGGTGTTAAGCATCTGGTCCCAATTGCTCCTTTGTGGTGGCAATTACAGACGTCCCGGCTCCACAAAGTCTGGACTTTTAGATAGGTGTTAGGCCTGCATTAAATTGCCGTCTTTGGATCACACGGGGTTTTCCCCTGAGTAGCACTGCCATGTATTATTTCAGACGGGTCTGGCTGACCCTCTTATCTCCCATTCTGCCGTGGCTGGTTCACACGTTAGGTCCTGTTGAACTAAGGTGTTAGGTGTCTGCCCCTATTCCAACCCCAGAATTGTAAACTAACACGTCAATCTCAACTGACTGGCTCCGCGATGTATCAACTGAAAACAGTGAGTTTTCAACCTTTGATAGCGCCCGCCGACTGGTGCCGACTGGTGCCGTGGTGTCTGGGTTTTACGTTTGATCTGTACATCAAAGCTTTCTCAGACCTAGCATTACAGAAATGATGGGGCGTGCGTGGTCAAAAAGTATTTTCCTCTTGTTTTCAATCTTATTGCATTTCTATCATTTTCTGGTGGACGTTTATGCTTTTAGAGAATGATAGAAAATTATTGTGGGCTCTTTAATTCCTTTTTAACTTGTGTCATTCGGATGCTGCTGGGGCTGTCCCGTCACATAGCTCCCCAATTTAAGTAGGTTCATTAATGAAGCCTATAACAGAGCCTCGGCAGCATTCAAGAATGTATCTAAGTTCTCTCCCTTCTCGAACTGCCTCCAAGTCTGGGTTCCCAATATTCTTTGTGGCAGTGGGATGTTCTATGAGTCAAAAGAAATATCCCATGTCCATTCTCCCAGGATAATTCTTGCAAATCTTTGCTCCTGGTGTTGTGTCGGATTTCCGGGCTATTGCTCGGTAATGTCCTGTCCTCTGGAGGTTTTACTTTTTCCCAGCCGGGAAATTGCAAAATGTATAACAAGATTCTCCTGCGCCGCAGAGAGACTGTTATTGTCCACTCAGTTTCTAGCCCTTGTCCTATAAGCAGAGGAAGTGCCATCAGTGTTTTCTTAAAAGAATTGGTCGCAGTAATGTTGCTCCATTTTCTTTTCCTCCGTCGACCAAAGATCATAAAATCCTTTAATCTCCTCCTTTTGGCAGGAAATTTGCTAAACATCATAATTTTATGATGTGCATTCAACTCATACTTGCCTCTTTCTTGGTAGGGCGTCCGTTTACTCCCTCCTGATTTAAGAGTTTTCTTCCCTCGATAATTCTTTATCCAGGTGCGTTCCTCTTCAACAGAGTTCCATTTTGAATCTGTGTTTGAAAGTATAAGGCTAGTAGAAGTTGTCCAGCTTTGAGAAATCATGTTGTTCCCCAAGAACTGTGAATTTGTATCACTCCTTGTAGAAGTATACCTAAACAGCTGTTCTCCCCATCCAACATTGGTTGAAGTGAAAGGTAAACAAGGTCCTGAGTGTTGAGTATACCAACCGCTCCGGTTTTGTTCCGCTGCAGAGTCCATCATTTGTGATCCCCTGTTAGCTTCAGCTGTGTTGATGATAGGTATTACCTTCATCTTGTCCAAAGAAGTATTTTCTTTGTTGATAGTAGACATGTGTATCGTCCCTGAATCAGAGTCCGTAGTACTATCTACATGAATGCTTTGTATATCTTGAAATTCCTTTGTGAAAGACTCCAAGATACTGACATCGTAAGAATTCTCCGTGTCTTGTTTTTCCTCCCTGGCCGGGCTCTCTTGTGCCAAGTCCAATTGAGGTATTCTCTCCTTGGTCTGGTTTTCTTGTGCCAAATCCAATAGAAGTGAATGTTGTGAGGTGTCATTTTCAATGCCATCTCCCACCTGAGATAAGTAATTCAAACTGGTAATTATTTCATCTTGTGTGGCCACACCGTGAGAAACAATGGAATCCTGTTTTACACTCATTCCAGTCTCAGCTGAATTCATTTCCACTCCTAGTTTCTCTGAACTGAAGGGAATAAAAGAATCGGGTAAGGTCTCGCCTTCGATCTCTTTAATAGTTTTCCTCAGGTCCTTCTCCTCCTGGATTTTTCTCCTTTGGGAAGTCTTAGGAAGCTCCTGAGATTGCTGGGTTGCCAAACCAACTAATCCGCTTTCATTGCGGTGTAAACATTTATCACGTTTGTGACTGTTTATTGTACTCTGGGTACATTTATTCCTATTCCTTTTATTTTTTCGGAATTGAGTGGGGAAGCATCTGCGTTTCTGTGCCCCAGTTTTTGTTTTTCTGAGCCATGGGGATTTGCAAAAGAATGCATGCCTCTTCTTTGTGACGGTCAGCTTCCCTGCTTTCTATCAGAGTTTCGGCTTGAGTGTTTGGCTTTTCCTCAGTCGAGCTGGTAGATTCCTCCACGTTCAGTATTTCAATTTGCTTTTTCTTCATCTCATCTTCTTCAGCTTTGTGACGCATATCTGCTTCTAATTCTGCAAGTCTTTTCATCATCTGCTCATCTTCTTTGTCCCACCAATCCATTTCTTCTCTAATAAATAGTTCTAGCTTCTCTCCTACTAAGCCGAGCCTTATGCCCCATCCTCTAGCGGACTCTAAGAAATCTGTGCGTGCATCCATGATCTCTTCTCAGCTTAAACTCAGGTAAGTAATTATATTATTACCCTACAGAGAGCTAGTCAGATTTATGCTAGAGCAGGATAGTGACAAGAGGAACAGACACTGCTATGAGAATGATAGTAGTGAATTAGAGTGAGAAAGTTGATGCAAAGCAGTCCGTCATACACTGAATTAACTAAGCATTATCAAATTATTTATGAATAAATCAAATGATAAAGCATGTAATCAAAAATCATCAAGTAAATCATCAATAAACTAATTAATATCACTAATTAATGTGATTATTAATTCTACAGTGGTGAATGATGTAAATTAACTCATATGATATTATCCATTATTAACTTTTTAACAAGTTATTTAAATTCTAGACTTCCCTAGAAACAAATTCCTAAGTTAATACTTAGCAAATGTAATGGGTGAAGAATGAAAGAATGGTTTATGAAATTCAATAGTCTAGAATTTATTCTCTGATTCTATCATGGATGAGAAGTCCTGATGTGTCAAAATCTTGCCTACAATCAAGCAAGCTATTACATTAGAAATAAATTATAACTAACTAATGCTGCTAAGAATGTAAGTGAGAATGACCTAGGTTCTATCCATAGGCAAGACCGGAATAATACCAGACTAACAGATTTGAAATAGGTTCGTTCCTTGCGAGCGAACCAAAGTGTTCTAGGGTTTACTCCCGGATTCTATAGCGGGCGAGCCGATAGACCTGTGCTTGGCTATTTTAATATAGATATGTATCGTGTAGCGAGTGAGCACATTGTAAGGTAAATCTGTGCTACATTAAATACGAGGGCGAGTCAATAAGTAAGTCACACATTTATGTGGGATAGCAGGTAAATGTAGTTGGTGTTTTCTACAGGTGTCATTAGGTGACAGAAACATCGAACTTTATATTCCCGTTCGTCAGGTGGCGCTAGGTGTCTAATGCGTATGCGCATGCGCAGCGCAAAAACAAAATGGCGACTGTACTTACAGAGTGTACAACCAAAGAGCTATGTGCGGTTGTGTGTGTGTGTGGTTTTTATTTTATTTATTTTTTTTTTTGGGAGGGGGGGGGGGCGAAAGAACTGCCTGCAAAAGGCATTCATAAGGAAATGATCTCTGTTTATGCTGACAAATGTTTGTCCTGTAAAGCGGTACATAGTTTGGTAGAAAAATTTTCTCAAGGACGCTCTATAATTGTTGATGAAATCCGATCAAGGTTACCCCATCAGCAGGGAAGGCTATGCTGACAGTGTACTGGGATTGTAAAAGAGTGCTTTTAAACAATTTCAAGAAGAAAGGTGACAATGTATATTATGAATCGTACTGTGAAGTTCTATCGATGCTTCATGATGCAATTCGAATAAAACGTCCAGGACTGCTGACTAGAGGAGTGTTGCTTCTTCATGACAATCACATACGGCTCCATTAACTCAGGAAAAAAATAACCAACTAAGGCGGAAGCTCTGGAACACCCACCTTACTTAGCCCCTAGCGATTTTCACTTTTTTGGTCCACTGAAAACCCACCTTGGCGGGAAACATTTCGCGAACGACGCCGAAGTTGAATTTGAAGTGAAAACGTGATTTAGAAAGCAGAGCACGCAGTTCTATGCAGCCGGTTTGAGAGAACTGATAAAACGACGGGATAAATGCATCAATGTTGGTGGACATTATGTTGAGAAATGAAGGGAAAATGTATGTATAAAAATAAACTGGTTTCAAGTTGTTTTTTAGTTTTTTTTAGGTGTTTATTTAGTTATTTTTCTACAGCCATTTGTAACTTTCTTATTGACTTCCCCTCGTATAATAAAATACCCGAAGGGCTCGTTTCCAGCCAGTCTCCGACTGTAGTAATTTCTATAAATATAAATGATCTGTTAGAGGCATGTATGTGAGGGCAGGAAGATTGCCAGGCCTCTGACAATATATATATATATATATATCGTTCTTTTACATTGCTCTACCGCCTCTCTGTTCTACCATCCACCCTGCTCCACCACACACACCAAACCCGCACACATGCAGCATTGTTCCACTCACGGTACTTGCAATCTGCCATGTTAAAAAGAAAACAAAAAACTGCCGCTGTGTGCGTTCGTGAGCGTAATTGGTTCAGTTTTTAGTCACGTGAGTCGAATTGGCAGCTTGCTTGTTCGGATAAATTGCGACTGCTCGCTATTTATACAATATCTGTTGTGGTTTGTAATTTCTACCTCGTTGGTTTTATGTCTCCCGCCGTCTCTTCTCTCTCACCCCTCTCTCGCTCTTATTTTCTCGCTTATTTCCTTCGTCTTTCCCCTTTCTGCTCCCTATTCACACCCTCCTTTCTTTCATCATTCTCTCTGATGTACCTCCTCCCTTCTTGTCCCTCAATCACTTAACTCGCTACTTTCCTCTTTGTTCCACCCTCCCTTCCTCAGTCTGGCTT